>LR812531.1:53172106-53192106 GCA_903798195.1 Danio kyathit
ACTAACTTTATCTCAATCTTTGAATATTTGGTCAAAGTCACATGCAAGTATGACTTGAAAACAACATTAGCACTATTTAATTGACTGAACAATGTTGTACTTTGATAGTCATTGGCTACTAATATGATTTCACTATTTAGAATTTGCAAAAATACGTTTCTGAGATTATATTAAGAAGGATAAAGTTCGAATTTGTCATCATGATACCAACATTACCTCAATTCGGCACAGGACTGTAAGAAGAACTCAAAAGTAAAAGTAGCTCAGAAAGCTGAAGTTTATTCAAATAAAGATTCATTGGGGGTAAAGTTGGATTTATTTTCCATTGAGGTAACTTAAAGTTGTTTTTATATTCGCACATTCGTTCAGTGACAACTTGTGACATGCTCCCTACATTGTTTACCATGGTACTTTGAATATTGATTTTGAAATCACATGAAAATATGACTTAATCAACATTAGCACTATTTATTTGTCTCTGAACGATGCTGTACTTGGATAGTCATTGGCTGCTAATATGATTTCCCTATTTAGAATTTGCAAATAATACAATTCTGAAATTATATTAGGCATATTAAGGAGAAAGTTTGAATGTGTGAATAATATAAAACCAACTTTACCTCAATTATTCAAATAAAGATTAATTTGGGGTCAAGTTGGTTTTATTTTCCATTGAGGTAACTTAAAGTTGATTTTATATTCATATTCGTTCAGTTACAACTTGTGATATTCTCACGATATTGTTTACCATGGTACTTTTAATATTGGGTCTGAAATCACATGCAAGTATGACTTAAAAACAACATTAGCACTATTTTATTTATATATATATATATATATATATATATATATATATATATATATATATATATATATATATATATATATTTATTTGACTTTGAACAGTGCTGTACTTAGTCCTTGGCTGCTAATATGATTTCCCTATTAAGAATTTGCAAAGAATACTTTTCTGAATTTTATTATTAAGGGAAAGTCCGTATTTCTGTATATAAAACCAACTTTACCTTTCAATACAGGACTGTAAGAAGAACAGCCAGCGTTTACCATTTGCAAAACTCAAAAGTAAAAGTAGCTCAGAAAGCATTAAGTTTATTCAAATAAAAATTCATTGGCATTTTTTTTCATTAGGGTAACTTAAAGTTGGTTTTATATTCGCACATTCGTTCAGTGACAACTTGTGACATTTTCACTATATTTTTTACCATGGTACTTTAAATAATTGATGTAAAGTTGATTTTATATTCGAACATTCATTCAGTGACTTGTGACATGCTCAGTATATTGTTCAGAGTGTCTGTGGGCTCTTAAAAAGTCTTAACTTTTAAAAACAGAATTTAAAAAGTCTTAAATTCACTGAATTATTAACTTGTAGGTCTTAAATAATTTTAAACCGGTCTTACTATGTCCATGTAAAGCTACTCAATCAGGCAAAAATTAATTGAATCACCAACAATCCATCTCAATAAAACATTCAACAAAGCTATATTTATAGCTAATATTATAATAGCTAATTTAATAACTAAGCTAATTTAATAAAAATTTGTTTGAAAGTTCTCCATGTATTTATAGACCATATAGGTGGAGTTCGCTGATCTGGATAGACTGTTGCATGTGCATAATTTAGTTTATTATAGTTTTTAAAACTTATAAGTAGTGTTGAAAAAAATGATTATGTATACAACTAGGGGTTGTTTGCTTGTTTGACACATTATGTTAAATATGTGGCTAAGGAATACCTAATTATTATTGTTATTATTTTTGATGGGGCAAGTAAAAAAAAAAAAACTTGACCAACTGGGACAATAGAAAAAAGTAGCATGTAGACCTGTATAAGTCTAAAATATCATTCATAATGATCTTTAAAAGTCTTAAATTTGACTTTGTGAAACCTGTAGAAACCCTGATCGTTTACCATGGTACTTTAAATAATTGAGGTAAAGTTGGTTTTATATTCTAACATTTGTTAATTTTTGACCAGTGACACTACTTGTATTATTTGGTCTGAAATAGCATGCGAGTATGGCTTCAGAACAACATTAGCACTATTTAATTGACTGAACAATGTTGTACTTTGATAGTTATTGGCTGCTTATATGATTTCACTATTTGGAATTTGCAAAGAATACTTTTCTGAAACTATATTATTAAGGAGAAAGTTGGAATTTGTGATTATGAAACCAACTTTACCTCAATTCGTCACAGGACCGTAAGAGAACAGCTGTCGTTTAATATGCTGATCTCAATTGTAAAAGTAGCTCAGAAAGCGTGAAGTTTATTCAAATAAAGATTCATTGCATGTAAAGTTGCTTTTATATTCCATTGAAGTAATGTAAAGTTGGTTTTATATTTCATTGAAGTATCGTAAAGTTGGTTTTATATTCGCACATTCATTCATTTTTGAACAGTGACAATTTATGACACGCTACTTTTAATATTCTGTCTGAAATAGCGTGTATGTATGACTTCAAAACAACATTAGCGTTATTTAATTGACCATGAACAATGTTGTACTTGGATAATCATTGGCTGCTATTATAATTTCCCTATTTAGAATTCGCAAAGAATACTTTTCTGAAATTATATTAAAAAGTTGAAAGTGCAAATTTGTGAATAGAAAACCAGCTTTACCTCAATCTTTGAATATTCGGTCTGAAATTGCATGCAAGTATGACTTAAAAACAACATTAGCACTGTTTATTCGACTGTGAACAATGCTGTACTTGGATAGTCATTGGCTGCTAATATGATTTCCCTATTTAGAGTTTGCAAAGAATACTTTTCTGAAAATACTTTATTAAGGAGAAAGTCAGAATGTGCAAATTTAAAACCAACTCTACCTCAATTTATATTCCAGGGTGTCTGAGGGGTCTTAAAAACTATTAGAAGCTGATAAATCAATTTAGTGAATTTTAAGGCCCTTAAAAAGTATTAAATGCTATTTTACAAGGCATTTAATTTTGTGTCATTTTAGATCATGCAATGTATAGCTGTATGCTAAAATATTTAATCTGCAAATATTGGGATACTGTGTAGTTTATGAAATCAATAAAATCCTGCTAGATTTGAGATCATGCTGCTTTGTTTACTGAATAAAGATTAGCACTTTTATTCAGTATGCGAATAATGTTTTAGTTTAGGATTATTATTTTACAATCGATATTTAGTAAATGTACTGTAAGTTAAAATGTCGTCAGTGTTGCTGGCTCTCTGTTGTTAATACTAGAAAAAAAATGCCCTAGCATTCATTATCAAAGAGTCGTAAATAATACTATAATATATACAGTATAGTAAACGTGTATAATATAGTTTACTATAGCGTGATTCAAGTTACTATAGTATTTTTCATGTGTGCTTTCACTTTCATTACTTTTTGTTTTTACATAAAATAAAAGCAGATGTGACTGAAGCTGTCATTTAGACTAACATAATTTTGTGTTGCCTGTGGTACAAATAATGCTAACATGCTTTATTACACGTACATATTTCGTGTTTGCTCTAATTCTTTTAGCACAGTTTATTCTCTCATGGAGAGCCTTAGTTTTTTGTCTTAGTTTGTATTTTAAGCAACAGTAATATATATGATAATAAGTTTTAACAATGACATAACAGTTAAATGCACATGTAAAATAAAATGCAGATATAATAAATAAGCATTGATCATACAGGCCAGTTTATAGCACAGTAACAGATAATGTACAAATGGATTTGTAAATGCTGAAATCAATATAAAACTAAATATCGAACATTACATCTACATTATCACCATTATTAATGCTACTAGTTGAATCTTGTTGTAAACCGTTTCCATTTCATATAAAATCAAACACACTTCTGTTTTTGTCTAGACATTTATATCTTACCAGAACAAAATATGTACTGTGATGGTGAAAAAAATAAATAAATAAATTAAAATTATTTATATGTTACAGTTGGCTGCATGAAAATATCAGTTTTCATTCTCACTCCACTAGCTTTCAATATATAGTTTCACTGGCTAATGAATCTATAAAAGATAAATATAAACTGATATAAATAGATGCTACCAATTGTGACCTTAAACATTTTAGTTGGAACTGTTTATTTTGTCACATACTTTTTTTTTTTTTTTTTTTTTTCTTGCTTCATGATGTCTTACGAGGTGCTCAGAGGTAACCTGATAAAATTATTGACAGATTTATGTCAATAACTGCTTGTGCCTATTAATAGTCAAAACCAATCAATCAATGAGTCAGCCTTTAATATTTGTTCATGACGTACCAGTGCAATTGTTGACCTGTTGTCTCTGAGTGCCAGTGTTTGGTTCTGTTTAGCTGGTGTGTATTGTCTTGACGCCAACTGGGTACAGCAGGGTCATATAAGGACTCATATAATATCAATTCACTTTGTAACTTTTTAAACTGTTTTTTTTTTCAATCTAGGCCACATATTAAATGTAAAATACAGTAACGCTGGTAAAAAGTCCCATGAAATTAAAATAATTTTTTAGATGTTAGTATAAGAATGTGCGATTTAAGGATACCTATAATCTAGTGTGCTCCAAAACGGTGACAAAATTTGCATTTAAAAATATAAAACCGATATAAACATCCAAAGCTTGCAGTTTGTCACTTCCGCTTAAATGGCTAAATTTTTTTTCACGTCACTTTATACTTCAGTTTCTCGTCCAATTTATTTATTTTTTTATTATTTTTCCGGGGTTTTCACTTTTATTAGAAAGGACAGTAGAGAGAATCGACAATGCTTTCTAGTATTTGACATGCCCATCCCCTTCAAGACGCTACTCATTTGCTTTTCATTTGATGCGTTTGAGCTCAAACACTCACTGACAGAGCTGTCATGAAAACAAAACGCTATTGGTTGTTTTTTCAAAAGGGGAGGAGCTACTCTGTCCCACCCTCTCTTTGTTTTTCGGTTATGTCAAACATCGAATAAAAAAAAAATGAACATTTCAAAGCACTTCACAGGACCTTTAAGGATATTAAAAACAATCAAGGCATGTTAACCAGGTATTTTGTTGGAAATTAATTTTTACTCAAAACTAGAGCTGTGGCTCTAGAAAATCATTCAAGAAATCAATTCTGAGGTTTTTAAAATGCATCGATTTTCCTTACCATATTTTAGCATAGTCCTTGGTAAATCAGGGGTCACAACAGTGGAATGAACCACCAATTACTTTGCATATGTTTTTGCCGCAAATGCCCTTCTAGCCACAACCCTAAACTCTAACCTAACTAATGTTGTCAAAAGTATCGGATTCGGTACCAATCGGTACAGAATTTTAAAAATTTTTTGATTGGCCACTTTGATTGGCCATGAAGGTTATTGGTTCACCATTCTTCCTTGCTGTTCACCGAGTGCAAACACGGATACTAGAGCGTTTCGAAGACACATTAATCAGTCTTGTCTGTTTTTATTTCAGTGCTGATTGGTACCAAAGTCGATACTTTTGGCAACACTAACCCTAACACCCAAACACTCTCCCTTTCAGCTGCAACTGTACTTATTTTTAAGCAACATATGGCACTCTAGGCTAGTTTTTAACTATACACTTGAAGACTCACTAGGAAAATTGCTTTTGGATTTAGTTGAGTCATATAAGTCGAATTTTATGTCACAAAATTATTGTAAACACAGCTCACAATAAACACTCCTGTAATTTGCTTAAACCTTTCCTAACTTGATTAATGATTATTTTAGGTTGAAGTGGTATTTTTAAGGAATTGGATGCAAGCAGAGTACGGCTGTTTGAAAAAGCATACAGCGCCATCTACTGTTACAAATGAAGTTCTGAATCCATTCAGGAGAGAATAGCGATTGCATTGACCGAATCAATGCAGAATTGATTTTTCAATTTTTTTTTACAAATAGTTTAAATAAAGACAAAAATGTTATTAGCATATATATCACAAATATTAGGGGTGTAAGGAAATTCAAATCAAACTGCAATATGCCCCCCACTCTAAAAAATGACGTTTGTTGTTTGTTTGTATTTAAAATGAGCTGAAACGGCACAATTGCTAAGTTTTTTTGGGAAAAATTAATTCGGGGTTCATGGAAAACCTGGAAAAGTCATGGAATTTTGACATTGCGTTTTCCAGGCCTGGAAAAGTTTTGGAAAAACAGAAAAATCCACAATGTTTTGAAAAAGTAAATGTAATTTACATGAGATTTAGTCATTTAGCTGACATTTTTGTCCTAAGCAACTTAAGCTACGGTCACATTAGAGCTTGTGTTTGCGAAATTCTGTTGTACGGCGCTGCGAAAAGGGGCGGGGTTAAACAGTATGATTAGATATTAATAAAAGTGAGCGATTGTTCCATATTTAAAATTTCTTATTTTAAATGATCTTCTATTGGTCTCATGCAGTCACCTGATGTGATTTCGCAGGTAGGAATTCACCAAGCTTGAACTTTCGAATGCAGTAAAATGCGAAACACGTGCTTGCGTTTCTGGTCTGCTGTATTTGCATGCCTATGAATGGAAGTCTATGGAGCGAAAAGTGCAGTGTGATTGCGGCTTTATAATAGAGGTAGTTTTACCTACTATTACTAGTTCAATCTTAATAGTTTATCTAAAATTAGTTTGACAAATATCTGTATTCTTGGCCAAAAACATATTCTCATGTTATTAGTGCTGTGTAAGCATCATCTATTTTACATAGAAAAAAAAATTTATTGAAACAATTGCGTGTTTTATGATATGCTGTAATAAATTTGAACTTTTCTTATGTTTTGCAATGTATATGTAGACATTACATGAAACAAATTGACTTGAAAGTCCTGGAAAAGTCATGGAATTTTTGTAGTAAAAATGTGTTTGAACCTTGTTAATTATTTTATATTCAATCCACTTAAATTTTTAAAAATTAATAGGTTAACTTAATTCAGTCATGTTGTTCCAATACAAATCGATTGTGTTGAACCCAACATTTTTTACAGTCACCATAGTACCACAATACTTGAATAGCGTACCGGATTACACACGAACCAAACTGTGGCATCAGGGTATTATTAAATCCCTAATAATAACAACTATTAAATGTTTTTATCTATGACACTGACACGTCCAAATATGCAAATAACAATGCCAATACAGGAAGATTGAGAAATATACACTGTGAAATATCATATACTCAAGATTAATTGTTAACCTATGGTAAATTATGAGCAGTGTGACCTGGGTTTTAGAATAGCCAAGGGTTAACAGGCAATATGAAGTGTAAAAAAAGGCCTTGTGTAAGAGTGATGCTAATGCCATAAATAAATGCAGTTAAACACTGTGATTTGCTCAGAGTGGGTAAATATCTGGCACCCGTCCTGCCATTCGAGACTGTTGCCAGATTATCAGTCATCTGTTATTCTGCTTGATGTTCAGCATGTTTAATTCTTTAATTCGGTCGCTCTAGTCAACATTTCAGCTGCTGACATAATGTTGCATGAGATTTCAAGTGCACGTTTGGGAAATAAATCTCTCATATGGGGTTCATTTGGAGGGTTTGAATAACCTAAAACTTTACTAGTGCTTTGTAATACTGAAATATTAACCACAATGTGTTTTTTAATCAAAATAAAATTGCCATGTTTTTCATCTATCAAAGTTTTTCATCTAAATGCAACAATATACTTTAAATAAATGTTCATTATCAGTGTTTTAACCTCTGTTTTATCCTGTTATCTGGTGTAATACATGCTGCACACATTAGACAGTACTTTGTTTCAGATCCATCCATGCATTGACACTAAACTTTGATGATAAAATCTGTGAGGGCGCATTTGTAACACCTGCTTGTTATCTGATTTGTTGCTTTCCTCAGTGAGGGTTTTGAACAAGTATGTCATCAGCCCAGATCTACCGGTTCAGTGACAGCCGCTTTTTTTTTAACCTCGTATCAGCTCAATCATTTGTCATCAGAGCACTATTATTAGCATCTTCAGCACCTTTATGAGCAGCAGAGAAATATGTAAATGCTTTTAGATGAGTCATAAATATTTAAGACCAAAGAGCAGCAGTATTTATTTTTTGGTAACAATTTACAATAAGGTTGTATTAGTTAACATGAACAAACAATGAACAATACATTTATTACAGTATTTGTTCGTCTTTGTTAACATTATTTAATGGTAATAAAGTTGTTCATTGTTGGTTATGTTTATTGTTAGCATGAATTTGGATTTTGATAAAGCATTAGTAAATGTCAAGCCATTATTAATAAATGCTGTACAATTGTACTTGGTTCATGTTAGTAAATATGTTAACTAACATTAACTAATGAAATCTTATTGTAAAGTGTGACTTTTTTTCTTTTTACAAAGAATTTTAAATTGTATTTAAATTTTTTAAAATATAAATGTATGGAAATTGGACTTATTCTTATTTTTATGCCATATTTTAGTTTTTATTCTATATGATGCATTTTAGTAACGAAAAAGGGCTATTATTGTTGTTGTTGTTGTTGTTATTATTATTATTATTATTATTATTATTATTATTATTATTATTATTATTATGCATTGCTATTTATAGAGTACTTGCTTAATTTATTAAGTACCATACTTCCATTCTCACACACACACACACACACACACACACACACACACACACACACACACACACACACACACACACACACACACACACACACACACACACACAATTACATGATAAATTGTGTAGAGATCATGTGTGTTCACCCATTAAAATAAATCAACTAAAATAACAAAATAATTCTTCTTTCATCTTTTTTTCCTTTTTCTTCTTTTTTTCTTTTCTTTTTCTTTTTTTCATCTTTTTCTTTCTTTCATCTTTTTCTTTTTCATCTTTTTCTTCCTTTTCTTTTTCTTTAATTTTTCCTTTTCTTTTCTTCATTTTCTTTCTTCCTTTTCTTTCATCTTTTTCTTTTCATTTTTCTTTCATCTTTTTTCTTCTTTTTCTTCATCTCTTTTTCTTTCATCTTTTTCCTTTTCTTTTTCTTCTTTCCTTTTCTTTTTCTTTTCCTTTTTTTCTTTTTCATCTTTTTCTTTTCTTTTTTCCTTTTCTTCCATATTTCTTTTTCTTCTCATCTTTTTTCTTTCATCGTTTTCTTTTTCTTCTTTTTTCCTTTTTCTTTTTGTTTCTTTCATCTTTTATCATCTTTTTCTTTTTTTCTGTCTTCTTTTTTTTTTTCTTCATCTTTTTCTTTTTTTCCCTTTATCATCATCATCATCTTCTTCTTATTATTGTTATTATTATTATTGTTATTACGCATTATTATATATTACATATTATTATATATTAAGACCGTACTCCCATTTTAACACTCGCACTACTACATGATAAATTGCTGTGTGGAGATCATATGTGAACAGGCCCATTTCAAAAGATGAAAAATAAAAATCAGCAGAAATCTAGCAATTTACTTGCAATTTGACAACTTTTCATTCTGGGAGTTTTTCAGAATTAGAAGTTGTAATATTACCAAGAAATTGTAAAAAAAAAAAAAAAAATAATAATAATAATCTGTAAAGTTGTTCTGGTTTTTATGGCAGTTTATCGATTACTGTGTGAAAGGAGGGCTGGGCGATATGCCAAAAATGCAATCTCGATAAATATTTTCTATATTGAATGATAACAATATATATTTCAATATAAGTTGGTAATGCTTCCACTTTTAGAAGAGTATCCCAACCATGACTGAAGGCGAAATGAGCATGCTAAACAATACTGGATGACACAGCATGACATATTTTTGGCAACCAGAAACTCTGTGAATCTCTAATATGAACACAGTTATACTGTAGATTCTTGTTGTTGCGTATTTCTGCTGTATGATTGGCTCTTAGGATCAATGTCGAGTAAAAATGTCCAGAGCTTATCATCGTTATCGACATCAATTTTATTGTGATTCGATATGATATTGTTTATCGGCCCAGTCCTAGTGAAAGGGCTGAATGAACGTTTCTAAAATTAATGTAATAACATAGTAAAAAAAACACATTAAGTCATAAAATTCCAAATGTTGCACAAGTTTATTTTACCAACATGACATAAAGAGAACATTAAATATATCGCTGAGGGATAATTACTGTATAATTAAACGTATATATCTTAATCTGCTGGATGTAGTGCACCTTTGTAGTGCATCTGCATTGCTACATCTGGAGATGGTTTTTACTATACGTGCTCTTGGCCTCCTCTCATTCCTACGTAAAACATAATCCACTTGGTTCACTACACGCTGCATTGGAGAAAGCCAAACAGTGATTACGTCCTCCCCCACCGACCCATGCTTCATTGGCTTGGATTTATTGCTGGAGCTCATGATGGAGCTGCTAAATGTTCAGTGGCTCAAGGACATGTGGGTCTTTTTCGGAGAGATCATGGATTAAAATGTTGACAAGTGTGACTGAGTTTAGGTTATAATATCTTGTTCTCTGTGTCTTTCAGTACGTTCCTGTATTTGAAGTTTCTGGTGGTCTGGGCGCTGGTGCTGCTGGCAGACTTTGTGTTGGAGTTTCGCTTCGAGTACCTCTGGCCTTTCTGGCTCTTTATTCGCAGTGTTTACGATTCCTTCAGATACCAGGGCCTGGTGAGTCTGCGTGTGTGTATGTGAATTTGTACAATAATTTGCCCTCTTATAAAACTTTTTCAAATATTTCCTAATTGCTGTTTAATTGGAGCAAGGACACTTTCACAGTATTTCCTGTAATGTTTTTTCTTCTGGAGAGGTCTGATTTCCTTTAGTTTGACTGGAATAAAAGCAGTTTTTGATTTTTTTTTTAACAATTTAAAGTACAATATTATTAACCCCCTTCAGAAATGTGTATATACTTTTTTCGATTGTCTACATAACAAACCACTGTTATCCGATAACTTGCCTAATTAATTTACCTAGTTAAACCTTTTAATGTCACTTTAAAGCTGAATACTAGTGACTTGAAAAATATCCAAAAAAATATTATGCACTGTCATCATTACAAAGATAATTTTAGGGGTTAAATGAATTACATTTATGTATCTAATTAAATTACATCTAATTTATTAATAAAACATATTCAAGTTTTCAGTGTTTGAGAGATATTCCCTGATTAGCTATTTCATAGGTTACTGTAGATCAAACTATGCATCTAATTTGACTTTACTTTTAGGTTGTATCTACAGGGTGGGCCATTTATGTGGATACACCTTGATAAAATGGGAATGGTTTCCTGAATACAGTTTCCTGAAAAGTGGATTGGTCGACGTGGTCCAGTTGAATGGCCCCCAAGGTCTCCCGCTCTGACCCCCTTATACTTTTATCTTTGGGGTCAGCTGTAGGCAATTGTGTATGTAATTTATTAAAGGGCCACGAAACCCCCTGTCTCAGCAGGGTGTTTTCACACCTCTGTTTTGAAAAAAGTCAGGAAAGTTGGGCGTGTCCAGCTCTGGGAGTGTGGGAGTGTCGGGGGAGGGAAAGAGGGTAAGATTTTGCATAGAAGGGAGTTAACATTTGGGCACGCGCTAAGTTTGACAGGAAAAACAAACACACAGAGGCTGATTTGATACGGCGAATAAGAGAAAAAAAATCCTCCGCATTTCTCTGTAACTTATGTACTCGCTAGGTAGCGTCAGAAAGCCGTGTGTGTATAGACTATCCTGTCACAAATTGCAGCGACAATCCTGCACGACGGGAATAGTTTGTGTTTACATGTTTACACTCGGAGAGCAGCATTTAAACAAAGGGCAGTCCACTGCAAACACTTACCAAATCTGTAGACAGACAATCAAACTGGAGCTGTGTCTTTTTATTAAAAGTAGACAAGCGGCATCGATCCGGATTTCACCATTTCCAGATGAGAAAAAGCTCTCGGGTAAAAATGTTCCTTACAAACGCGTTTCTGTCGCGTGTCGCTTGCACTGTAATCCACACGTGAGTCCAGCAGCTCTCTCATAAAGGGAAAATGAAAACAAAACCTTCGTTGCAACACACTAATAACACCTACGATTTTGTCTTGAAATTCTTGTACTTTCACTTGTTTTGGCAACACAACGTGGCGTCTCTCTGCCGTCTGTACAGTGTAAACTGGTAAACAGTCTCCGGAGCTATCATGCATATTAATGAAGTTTCACGTCATACACAATAGAGCGCGCTAATTGGTTTGAAGCACGTCTTTCTCATGAATTAATACTGCACACTCAGATACGTAAGAACGTCCTAGAAAAGACAGACAGCCACTCTCCGGCTGGATTTACACCTAAGTATCTCATGGTCGTGACACAGCTTCAAAAATTCGTTTCAAACCGGAAGAACGAATTTGCTCAAAATAACGCAAAAACAACCAATTTTCACTTTTTAGTGCAATATATGTGTCCTAATAGTGTTTATAGCAGCGTGGGACACAGATATGACTGTCAACATCTCAAAAAATGTGTTTTGGTGTTTCGTGACCCTTTAAGGTGTATCTATATAAATGGCCCACCCTGAAGATACTAGGATTGTAACGATTCATCTGACTTTCGATGTGATACGATTCACGATACTAATCTCCCAAGTAACAATTTTATCATGTTTTTTTAATAAAATTATTTGAGACAAAATTAAGGTGAAGAGCCCTTTTTATTTTTATTTTTTTTTTAAAAACCTAAATCTTTTCTGCAATAAATAAATTGCAATTTTTAAACAAAATAAAAAAGTTTTTAACTCGAACTAAATAAGACTCTTTAATATAAATAAGCTAAAACTTTGATTGTGCATCTACATTACAAATTTAAAACGAATTCCAAATCAAAAATTAACAATACAAGTTAGAGAAAGCTTTTACATATTTCAATCGATTTCAACCGACTCACGGTGAATTGTTACATCCCTACTAGATACAAACACATATTTTACTAGAGAAGTGTCTTTTGAACACTTCCAATATCTATCGTTGCTCTAGATCTGCCGTTTTCAGACTGTTAAATGAATTGTTTGTTGCATGGACTGAATGGCGCGATAATGCATTTACATTGGTATGAACCGTTATAGGGGTTGACAAATGTATGTATTATCTATTATTTTAATTATTAATATTATGATTTAAGATGAAGATCACAGATTTCTCACTATTAAATCCCTGACCAACTATACATTTTGTTTTGATGTCCTTCAGTGGGATCAAGCGTTAATTAAAGTAGTCAGTCCCCTTAAAGCCCCCCTGTAATTCGCACCCTGCTTTATTGCGTTTGCATGTGGGCGAATGTCCAAAACACCTAGAAAAAACTGCTGTTTTGAAAATACTCATGTTTGTGTGGGCAAGGCCTTATAATGCTTCAAAACAAGTAAAACACCATTGATTGATATAGTACTTTTTACATTTTCTGTACTTGTGTTTTACTGTCATTAGTAACAGAGCATTAATATTAATAGCAGTACATTGTAATAATACATAGAATCTGTTTATGCATCTGCTATGGGTTTGCTCTCAATCAATAATCCTTTGTTTAATATCTGAGAGGGACATAAACTGGTGTTTATACCGTGACTTATCTGTGATTAAGAGATTTCTCCATGATTGGAGAAGGTTTTTCCACAAGCATTCTTTCAGTTTATTGCTTTGCACCAGACAGTTGTGTGAACATAAAAACAGAACTATAAATCATAAATCCAGAGATTATTTAAGTGCATGATTTTGAGTAAATGAATAGCGACAAATGCAAACATTTGTAATTCTGGCTAGCTGTCATTTGCTGAAGATAAAATAAAATGCTTTAAATTACAATATTTTTATTTGAAATTTGTAACAAATGTTATCATTACTCAAATAATAAAATAAATGTTGTTATTTTACTAAAAGTTTTATTTAATAAATTATAAATATAGTATTTTTAGCATAAAATGTGTGTGTATGTATGTGTATATATATATATATATATATATATATATATATATATATATATATATATATATATATATATATATATTAGGGTTGGGCGATGTTGACCAATTTGGCATCGTACGATGTCTAATGTGAAACATCGCGGTGGACGATGACATCGTCCTCATATGCGGAGGTGAATTAATTATTCATGAATAATTAATTAATTAATAACAAATTAATTATTTGTAGCCTACCGTTTCAACTACCTGACCCGCATAGTCTTTGTTTTACCAATAACCAAATCATAAATAAATAAAGATAAGTTACACACAAATTACTACCTGTCAATCACTTTTTCCACGGGACTCTGGCATGAGTAAGCAGAGTGATCTGTGTTGTTATAATTGTGTCCATAAACTTGGTTGGTAAAAAAGGTTCACAACCAACAGTATCTGAGGGTTTCGCTATAATTACTAAGTACAAGCATGAAAGCGAAAGATTGAAGCACTGTTCTGATGCTGTGACACGTTACCTTCAAAAGACTGAAGAGTCGTTAGAGACCAGATTAATTAAATATCACGTTTAACAACTAACTTATAGTGAGACGCGATCCAGCGGTACATCCTTGATAAACTGTCCAATGTGCACTGTTCTCTGGAGCTCAGACGAGTGCATGACTGTGTCTGTGTGTGGCTGTGTCTGTGTCGATGTGTGTGTGTGTGGCTGTCTGTCTGTGTGTGTGGCTGTGGTCACGTGATGTGCGTTTTCAGCGGACAGAAGGCTGTTCAAAAATGCCAGATGAAACGCCAGTGTGTGTGGATGTGGATCATTTTCGTTCTAAAATGCCATTTTAAAACTAAGCTGTATTACTGTAAACTGGGCGTAAGTGTGTATTTTTCACGAGCGGGTGTGCGACGGGGGCGGGGCGGCGGATTGGCGACGCCGGCTCAGCATCGTGATGTCTGTAGGCCATCAACAATGGCATTGTCTATCGACCCAACCCTATATATATGTATATATATATATATATATATATATATATATATATATATATATATATATATATATATATAGATATATATATATATATATATATATATATATAGATATATATATCTATATATATATATATATATATATATATATATATATATATTAGGGTTCGGCGATGTTGACCAATTTAGCATCGTACGATGTCTAATGTGAAACATCGCGATGGACGATGGAATCATATGCGGAGGTGAATGAATTATTTATGAATCATTAATTAATTCATAACGAATTAATTATTTGTAGCCTACCGTTTCAACTACCTGGTCTTTGTTTTACCCATAACCAAATAAATAAATAAAGAAGAGTTACACACAAATTACCACCTGTCAATCACTTTTTCCGCGGGACTGTGGCCTGAGTAGGCAGAGTGATCCGGGTCAGTCATTTGTTTGGTGCAGTGGATGGCGGAGTGGTCTCGCGGACGAAAGTGAGCGGCGCTGGGGAGTCGCGGACGAAAGTAAAGAGCGTTGGGGAGTCGCGGAAGAAAGTGAAAATGAAGAGCGGACAGGGAAGGAGGGCGGTTGAGGAGGGAGATCGGTAAAGTTAGGTGTTCCCGATCCGGCGTGTTCCGGCACAAATTAAGCCCTGGATAGAGACAAGATTAATAATTAAATATCAACAACTATAGTGAGACACTATCCAGCGATTCATCCTTGATAAACTGTCCGACGTACACTGTTCTCCGGAGCTCAGACGAGCACATGACAGTGTGTGTGTGTGTGTGTGTGTGTGTGTGTGTGTGTGTGTGTGTGTGTGTGTGTGTGTGTGTGTGTGTGTGTGTGTGGCTGTGTGTGTGTGTGTGTGTGTCTGTGGCTGTGGCTGTGTGTGTGTATGGCTGTGTGTGTGTGTGGCTGTGTGTGTGTGTGTGTGGGTGTGGTCACGTGATGGGCGTTTTCAGCGGATGGAGGGCTGTTCAGAAATGCTAGATGAAACGCCAGTGTGGGCGTGGGTCATTTTCGTTCTAAAATGCCATTTTAAAACTAAGCTGTATTAGTGTAAACGGGGCTTGAGTGTGTATTTTTCACGAGCGGGTTTGCGACGGGGCTGGGGCGGAGGATCGGCGATGCCGGCTCAGCATCGTGATATCTATCGGCCTTGGACGATGGCATCGTCTATCGGCCCAACCCTAATATATATATATATATATATATATATATATATATATATATATATATATATATATATATATATATATATATATATATATATTAGTGGTGGGCCGTTATCGGCGTTAACGTGCTGCGTTAATGCGAGACTCTTATCGCGCGATAAAAAAAATATCGGCGTTAATCTATTCTCAAAATTGGGTTGAGAGCTGGGTCTATTCTACGCAAGCTATGGGGACTTTCACTTTGAAAGTTTAGCGCGGATGTATACCTGACCGGTGAGCCGACTGAGAATGAAGTGCTCTTCTGAATCAAATCAGCAGGATGCCTGACAGTTCGCCAGTTTCACTTTAACTTATGAACATTTAAGTCATGCCTTCGTGACAAACTGGGGTATTAGACGCAAATAAATGAGTAAGGACTGGTGAGAGTGTTATGGAATTTAATAACGAACGCCAAATGAGAAGAAAAAGAAACTTCCGCATTTCGCGATGTGTGTTTGTGTGTGTGCGTCTGTGTGTCTGTGCGGTCCTTTACTGACAGCCGCCTGTGTGGATCTTGTCGGAAAATATGGCGAAAAGTCCTACATGATGGTGCTAGTTTGTCAGTATTGCCACTAATATCTGCATACTCCACGTATTTTTCTGTGTAGTTCAGTTATGACTGAACTACATAACTACAGTTATGACTAGTTGCATTAAGGTAATCAAAAATCGCTGTTTACATGGTAGACTCTTAATCAGAGTATTGTTTTAATCATATTAAAATCGTATTAAAGTATTGTTGCCCATGTAAACATACTCAATGCTTGACACCGTCAGGGCTCTGTGAACTTGCCTTTGCAAAGCAGCATCTGTATGTACGTACATCAAAAGAAAGTATGAAATCGCTGTTTGGAGCTTATGTAGGCCTACAGTTCAAAATACATGTTTAACTGCATAAACAGTTAATAAACACAAGTACATCTTATTGAACATCATTTATTTTCATCACCAATTATCATAGTAGAACAGTTTCACTGGTCTAATGCGCCACCTGGCTTGAGAAACCCGTTCTCAAAGACTTATTATTTGGGTAACACACATATTCTGAATGCCTTCGGCAGAATTCAAATGAGCCATTTTAATCTAGATTAATCTAGATTAATTTTGAAATTAATCTAGATTAATCTAGATTAAAAAAATTAATCTATGCCCACCTATAATATATATATATATATATATATATATATATATATATATATATATATATATATATATATATAATAAGATGATTGCGTTAATGTATTGCCTTTTGGACTTATGGACTGCTTATATACGTGAACTAAGCATTATATGGTTTAGTTAAACTTTTCTCTTTTTACTTTATTTGCATACTTTTAATGTTGTGGAGTTTGTTCCCCACGGTATCCAAAATGGTATCAAATTTCGACATTTTATTGTATCAAAGTTGGAAATTTCAGTATCATGACACTAGTTCACCCAAATGCTTTTTTGCTGTTAAAATCACACGTCATACTAGTTGCACATCTGATGATCTGTGTCTCTCTCTTTCTCTGTGTGTGTTTCAGGCTTTCTCAGTGTTTTTTGTGTGTGTGGCATTCACATCAGATATTATATGTCTGCTGTTCATCCCAGTACAGTGGCTGTTCTTTGCAGCCAGCACATACGTGTGGGTACAGTACGTCTGGCACACAGGTAAGAGTTTCACACCTGTCATTATAGCAGTTATTAGTAGGGTTGCACGATATTGGATGAATTTTATTTTTCTGCGATATGAACACACATGGTTTCTGCTACATTCATTCTTCCATGGCGGGGCGCCACACCAAAATTCACCCCGCCACTGCTACATTACTACTCATTCAAAACATTGTAATAGCGGGTTATAATCGCACCAAAACGTGTTAAAAGTTAAGTGAATTATAACAGCGCAAACTTTTCTGTAATTGTAGTAGTGCTGTGCGTCATTTCAACTCTTTAAGGTGACATGCTGACTGACTGACAGGTGCGTTATGCGTGAGGCTAGCAAACACGGCGTAGCATTCAGTTAAGATGAACACCGTTTCCATAATTAGGTAATGCTTTATAATACTTAAAATGTATAGATAATGACTTTATTTAGCTGGAATTTATGGCCGTTTCACTTTACTTTAGGACGCATTAATGCCGCTCGGTAGGTCTATTGGAGACATTCATAAATAATCCGAGCAAATTTAATAAATGTTGGAGACATACTTGTTACATAAATGCACTAAATCGCACTTCAGCAGTGTTTATTTGAGAGCCCACAAGAAAACCTGCACTTAAGCAGCAGAAGTTTTGAACAGAAGCAACAGAAGGTTTGTGCATGAACAGACGAAATCGGCGCACAAGCAAAGAGATTTGCATGCTTGTATTACATAAATGCGATCTCGGCTTGTAATACTGCGACCCGACATTTGTTATTGAAATGATGCCACAGGTAGTTGTGCAAAAGGCCCAACAGAGTCTGCCGCCACAGCTGAAAAAAATCCTAGAGGAAACACTGACACAGCTTCACAAGATAGTTTGAATAGTTGTATTTGACAGCTTTCTGGGGAGTCTAACAGTATTCAGGTACAGAAAATGAATAATATCAATCTAACAATTTCTTACTGTGCTTTGTCTAGATTCTAGTCCAAATATCTATAAAAATTCATAGATCAAGTAAAAAATATTGTTTTGTTTTCACCTTCAGAAGAAATAAGTCATAGTTAAGATCTTTGAGTTCAACGTTATTGTTTTTCCTTAAAGCAAGCAAAATGTTCTGCCAATGGGATTAGTGCAATATTTTTATTTTCACTTTAAAATGTAGATATTTGGACTAGGATCAAGACAAAAAATTCTAAGTAAGAAAAATCTTTATTTGCATAAATCATATACCTAATTAAAAACAATTAATCTTTGTTACACCTCCAAACATCCTCATTTTTTGTCTAAATATTATAAAAAACTCTTTAAATGTACGGTCACAGGCCTTAAAAACACATGCATTTAGTCAGGAAAGCTCTCAAAGCATGTGTCCGTGACCGAAATGCGACCTCTGGTGGACAGTAGCAGACACCGAAATGAGACGCAGATTCAGAGTTCCACATGAGGTTACTTAGCAAATAATATCAATATTATTAATGTAAACATTAGGTGAGCAGGTTACATTGTAACCCTGTGCCCTAACAACACGCTACGTGACGAGATACGCAGTAATAAGCAATTTGGCTGTTTGCACCTAACGAAGCACGACAGAAATTTAAATACAGCCATTCAGAAGCATAGAATAGTGCACTCACTCACGAAATGGTAAGGTTTATGATCTAATTAATACACATTAAATCTCTTGAACATTATTAAATGTACATGCTGAATCACTGATATGTGTTGGTTTTGAGTCTTAAGTTCAATTTCAAACAGTTTATTTTATTTTCAAGATCTGAGGAACTGTCTGTTGCTGCTTTCAGTAGTATGGCAAAAATGTCATGTAAAATGCATTTAAACTTACATTATTAACAATTGACACTGAATAAAGCACATGAGGTGTACCAAAGTTCATATCATTGTCAAAGGTTTGTTGTTCATCTGGAAGAAATAGAAACCGTTTCTAATATATCAATTCGAGGAGTTGGTTAGGACAAAAACTCTTTTTAATATGGAGAATATTCCTTCTATCGCGTTCTGTTGTTTTTGTTTAGAACACTGTTTAAATCAGCCTTTAGGCTCGATAGTCAGGCACACTACTGTTGGTTCTCAATCTGGCAACCTGCGCTTGCATGTGTTTTGATCCAGGAATGCAATACCCAGTTCAACCATTGGGTGTCAAACTTGCATACTGCACCTTTAACTTAGTAGTGAGGTCAACTATGATTGACTCGTAATCTGCCTTTTTGTAAAATAATTCTGTAATTTATGTCCTTATTATTTATTTATTTATTTATTTATTTATTTATTTATTTATTTATTATTATTGTTGTTATTATTATTAGTTTATTTAA
>LR812531.1:53194606-53277235 GCA_903798195.1 Danio kyathit
GAGCAGAGGCCTGTACACTTCCTACTAATTGCTGACTGTTGTAACCTTCAGGAAATTTTGTTGTAATCTTTTTCCATGCTACAGTCATTGTTCTTTAATTTTGATCAGTGTGTTTTCTGCAAAATAATAGGTTTTGTTGGAATGCCTTAGTTGTTTTTTGGAAAAGGTGTTCTGGTAGCATGGTATAGACGGGACAAAAACACCTTCAACTGTTAAGCTGTGAAGATGACATTATTTCAGAATTGTTCAATTATTTATAAATTGTTCTCTAATTTTGATCGCCAGTATACATGTATATGTGATTCAGACTCAACATTGGAGTTTCTGCAATGTGACTATTGCGGATGAGCATGTTGCAATGTTGATGCTGAAACAATATATTGTGCAGCCCTAGTTATTACTGTCCTAGAATGTTTAATTTTACTGTTAGTGATGCCTAACCTCAAGCTTACAGCTGATTGGTCAGTGGTTAGTGAGCATTCATGACACTTCCGCTGTAGACTCGTCCGCAGTGTTGGTCACACTTGTGACTTCTTCTCTAGTCTCTTTAATCTTTTTTAAAACAATTTCACAAGCTGCTTTCTCAGTTTGGACTCAGTCACACATCCATTAGCAAAACTCATGAAGATCATTTCCATTGCATTTGTTGTCATAGCATGGTGTATTCTCACTTTATAACACACCCAGTGACTTTGCAGCTGTGAGCTTGGTTATTTTTGCCGGTGTGACCGAGCTGATCTCGATGTTAATGTCAAAATCATTTGCTTCAATTGACTCATTTACTTTGCCTCATTTCTAAAATATTTGTTAACACATGATAAGGGGTGGACGGTATGACAAATTCTTTTTGACAGTATGAGTAATTTTGTATGTAGTTCAGCCAAAAATGCTCATTGTTTACTCAACTTTAACGTATTTTGTGAATTTGGGACCAGTTTTTGTGTTCTGAAAAAAAAAAAGAAACTGTAAATAAACTGTTTGACTTTCTTTTTTTCTTCTTTTTATAAACACTGTCTTTATTAATGTTTTAGGAACATTTAGGAACAAAAGAAAACAACATACACAATTATTAAAAATAATAATAATAAAAACTACAAGAATATAAATAAATAAAGAAAAGCATGTACATACAATACACTACCTGACAAAATTATTGTCGTCGATGCTGGTTGTAAGAGCAACAAGTAATAACTTGACTTCTAGTTGATCATTTGGAAAAGTGGTAGAAGGTGGATTTTTCTGATGAATCATCTGTTGAACTGCATCCCAATCATCACAAATACTGCAGAAGACCTATTGGAACCATCATGGACCCAAGATTCTCACAGAAATCAGTCAAGTTTGGTGAAGGAAAAATCATGGTTTGGGGTTACATTCAGTATGGGGGCGTGCGAGAGATCTGCAGAGTGGATGGCAACATCAACAGCCTGAGGTATCAAGACATTTGTGCTGCCCATTACATTACAAACCACAGGAGAGGGCAAATTCTTCAGCAGGATAGCGCTCCTTCTCATACTTCAGCCTCCACATCAAAGCTTCTGAAAGCAAAGAAGGTCAAGGTGCTCCAGGATTGGCCAGCCCAGTCACCAGACATGAACATTATTGAGCATGTCTGGGGTAAGATGATGGAGGAGGCATTGAAGATGAATCCAAAGAATCTTGATGAACTCTGGGAGTCCTGCAAGAACGCTTTCTTTTGCCATTCCAGATGACTTTATTAATAAGTTATTTGAGTCATTGCAGAGATGTATGGATGCAGTCCTCAAAGCTCATGGGAGTCATACACAATATTCATTCTTTTTCCACGGCATCATGACTTTATATTCTATACTGGACATTATTTCTGTTAAGTGACAAGACTTTTGTCTAAGCGAAGTCAGACCTTACTGTCCTAATTAAATAATAAAAAATCAAGGCATGATCATATTTTATTTTGGTAAAATAAGCGTAATCTAGAGGCCTTTGCCTTTCATATAAGCCACTTCTGATACCAAATGATCAACTAGAAGTCAAGTTATTATTTGGTGTTCCTAAAACTTGGATAGGCAACAAGAATTTTGGAATTTTTAGGAACTTTTAGGAACTAAAGAAAACAAAACATACAAAATTATATATATATATATATATATATATATATATATATATATATATATATATATATATATATATATATATATATATATATATATACATACATACATACATACATACATACATACATACATACATACATACATACATACATACATACATACATGCATGCATACATGCATACATACATACATACACATATATATATATATATATATATATATATATATATATATATATATATATATATATATATATATATATATATATATATATATATATATATATATTTATAAAATAATATAAAAATTACAATTAAATAAATAAATAAATGCATGCACATACAATATAAAGGTATCAACACAATGGTATATTATTAGCAGGTGAAACAAGATTCGTAAACTTTTTGACTTTTTTCTGTTGAACTCAAAAGAATATATTTTAATGAAGCTGAAAACCTATAACCATTGACTTCCGTAGTAGGAAAAGCAAATACTATGAAAGTCAAAGTTTACCGGTCTCCAGCTTTTTTCATAATATCTTCTCTTGTGTTCAACAGTTTTTTTTTCCCAGCACACAAAAATAGTCCTAAACTTACAAAGGTTTAGAACCATTTGAGGGTGTGTAAACGGAGTACATTTTCACTTTTGGGTGAACAGTACATTTAAGTTTAAATATTATAAAAAAAATTAGTTGATTTAAAGAAAGTCGAACCATTTTAGAACAAGGTAAGGAGGAGTAAATAATGATAGAATTGTAATATTTGGGTGAACTATGTCTTTAAACACTTCAGAAATGAAAAGGACTTCACCTTTTTTTTTCTTTAAGCCTTGCAAATATAGTAGGGAAATATAATTGATAAAAGTTCACCTCAAATTGCTGACCTAATTTTACTCTCAATTCTCCATTTAGCACTCATGAGAACAGTCTTGCTCACTCACACATACTGCATGTGAGTTAGCCACACCCACTTATTTAAATATCACAGTATACACAGAAAACAAAAAAACTATTACTGTTAACAATTTATTTTACTGTAACAATATATGCTGTCATACCACCCAGCCCTAACTTACACGCAACACAGACCTACCCGAAACCTCTCCTACAGATTAACAAAGCACTTCATGAAGTTCAGCTATGATAGTTAAAATTGTATGTTAATTACATTCATAAATGGGGCATGAGAGCACGCTCGTTCATAATTAGCGGAATCCCCGCCTAAAACTAAACTATGTAAATTGCTGGTCCACTGGAATATTTTGGGCTCACGTTTATGGTTTGGCTTCAGTATATTTCATAAATGCAAAAAAGACTAATATACCATATGCATAACAGTAAATATTTAATAAGTGTATGTCCCCTAATGCATTTTTAGCCATGAAGCTTCAAAATGCCATGCTCTTTTCTAAAAATGTCCAGTTGGTGGTGCTTGAATGCTTTGCTAGCAGTGCTTTTCCAGCTGAGACGCTTTGGTTACTATGATTTGGAATCCACGGCAGTAATGCATTACTAGCATCTCACTTAAAAAATATTACTGAATACAAAAATGCCATAACCAATAATATTAGCTTCTCCCTTGTTGTCATTTTACCGTTGTCATTTTACAAGTACTGTAGGATTACATGGCAGTGTAAAGAGTGACAGTGATGTCTTATGGTATTGCTGTCAATTATCAGTTATCAATTCTCAACTACAAAAAAGAGACCGAATCCAAACTAACTCGTAAACACTTGTTACGTGTTTTGTTTTATTATATCATCAACATTAAAGGGTCAGTTCAAAAATAGCAATTATGTTATTAATTAAGGCTGATTTATACTTCTGCATCTAGCGCACACGTATGCTCCGGGTCTCATAACCCTCGCCATGGCTGATGCCGACGTGTACCTCTCAAAAAATGTAACTACACATCGCAACAATGCGTAGTGCAAGCTCTGTGATTGGTCGGCTTGGTAGCTCTGACGAGTGTGGGCGGGATCGAGAGCCGCATGAATGCATTGGAGCGAGTGTTTACAAGTGTCGAGTCCCGTGAAGGAGCTCAAGGTGGAAAGTTTTGTTTTGTGTTTACCTTATGATTAAAGTTGTTGCACGTCTGTTGGTTCCCACCTCAAAATGACCAAGTTTTAGCTACTTGTACATTTTAAGGTAGCGTTCAGAAAAACAAAACACCCGTGAACAAACTTGACACAGAGGAAAATTAAAACCTACTGCCACCAAGTGTTGTGGAAGTGTTATTGCAGAGCAACACAAACAGCATGCAGAAGTATAAATGCACCGCAACGCGCAAGGAAGGTGCCGAGGGTCATGGCGATCACTCGACGCAAAAGTATAAATCAGCCTTTACTCAGCCTCATGACATTCCAATCCCCCATAACCTTTTTACCACAAATGAAGATATTTTAGATGAAATCCGAGACCCTCATCCACCATAGATAACAACTGTGAAGTCCAAAAAAAAACATTCATATGACTTCACTGTGGCGCAGTGGGTAGCACGTTTGCCTCACAGCCAGAAGGTCACTGGTTCAAGCCTCGGCTGGGTCAGTTGGCATTTCTGTGTGGAGTTTGCATGTTCTCCCTGTGATCTCATGGGTTTCCTTTGGGTGCTTCGGTTTCCCCCACAAGTCCAAAGACATGCACTATAGGTGAATTGGGTAAGCTAAAATTGGCCGTAGTGTATGTTTGTGAATGAGTGTGTATGGATGTTTCCCAGTGATGGGTTGCAACTGGAAGGGCATCCGCTGTGTGAAACATGGATAAATTGGTGGTTCATTCCACTGTGGCGACCCCAGATTAATAAAGGGACTAAGCCGAAAAGAAAATGAATGAATGACTTCAGTGGTTCAACTAATTATAAGAAGCTCCAAGAATACTTTTGTGAACAGAAAAAAAAACAGTATATACATTAAAAAAAGTACTTAGTTTGCCAAAAAGAACATGCGTTTAATATTAACAGTTACATGTGGTAGAGAGCAACTATTATATTTTGAAAATACGAACACTTTTACAAATCCAAAAACTTACTTCAGTACAGCTTTATTATTGATTTATAAAAAATTAAATCTGCTTGTGTTGCATGAATGAGGCCCATTGTGCTTAGAACTGATGATTCACCCATAGAGTAATTTGTGTAATTGTCACAGTCACTCTTCATTGCTGCTTGAAGTATTTTAAGCATGTGTTGAATGGATTGTTCTCTTCTCTCGACAGAACGAGGGGTCTGCCTCCCCACTGTGTCGCTATGGATACTTTTTGTTTATATCGAGGCAGCTATCAGATTTAAAGATTTGAAACACTTCCACGTGGACTTGTGTCGTCCTTTTGCAGCACACTGGTAAGTCTTTTTCGACATTAAATCATCTACATTTACAAACCAAATGCTGATATTTTGAGCAGGTCTCTGCTGGGTGGCCTTGAAACCACGGTACACATGCTTTTATTACAGTAAGTGATTGTATAGGACCTGCTTCGCTGGTACTGTAAAAGCAGATAGTCTGTGGACTTTGTGTTTGTCAGCAACAGAACAAATAATTAATCAAAAATCAAATGTTAATGCTTTGTCATGGCATGTTTTTACTGTAAAGCAAAAATGTTATGTAGTGGGTTAGCACTTATCCGTTACAAAAAATCATGTTAGAATAACAGTGGGTAAAATACCAAGAGATGGCGAAAGAAATGATTGTGTAATAATTTGGTTTTTTATAAATAGTTTATGACCTTTGAACTGGAAACCCGATGCAGTTATTTTAACCAAGTGTAATGACAAAACAATTTGTAATACTTTTTTTATCATTACTTTCATCATTATTTTGCTAATTCTGAAACCAAACCGTTACTCAGAAGCAGCATTTTAAAAACTCCCTCGCAGGCCGGATGAAAGAGTTTAGCGGGCCGCATATGGCCCACAGGCCGTAGTTTGCCCACCTCTGCTTTACATTATCTTCTATTTATACAAAAACTATAAGGGGTGAGCAGACATAATATTTATAAATGGGCATGAAACGCATAAGGTTGAATAGTAATAGTAGTAATAATAATAATAATAATAATAATAATTCCTTACATTTATATAGTGCTTTTCTGGACACTCAAAGCGCTTTACAAACTTTTGGGAGATTCTCCTCATCCACCACCAGTGTGCGGCATCCACCTGGATGACGCGACGGCAGCTATATTGCGCCAGACCGCACACCACACACCAGCTGATTGGTGGAGAGGAAACCGAGTGATGAAGCCAATTATGATATGGGGATGGTTAGGAGGCTATTATGGACCGAGGCCAGCAGGCAAATTTGGGATTCTGGGATTTTTAATGACCACAGAGAGTCAGGACCTCGGTTTAACGTCTCACTGAGCAGTCCCCATCAATAAACTGGGGTGTTAGGACCCACATAGACCACAGGTGGTCTCACTAACACCATTCCGGCAGCAACTTAGCTTTCCCATGTGGTCTCCTATCCAGGTACTGAGCGGGCACAGCCCTGCTTAGCTTCAGTGGGCGACCATGTGAGAGTTATACTCAATCAATTTTGGACCAATAGCCAACAAGTATATACATGTTTGATTATTTATGTAATTGTCTCCACAATAAATATACTTTTAACAATGTTAAACAAAATGTCAAAAAAAAGAAAAAGTAATAAATATTATGTTGAAAAAAGTGTATTCAACTGCAGTTTTCTTGTTATGCCACTAAGAAATAATGAAAAATGTGATTATTGTGGCAAGCAAAAATAAAAATAAAATTCCATTAGCCCAACCAGGCCATTAGAAATAATCATTAGTGTTTTGTCTGGTATAAGTCTAAAATTTCATTTATAATAATCTTAAAAGGGTCTTAAAAAGTCTTAAATTTGACTTTATGAAAGCTGTAGAAATCCTGTTAAAGGAAAAGCCAGAAAATGGTGAATTAAGGTTCATTGTCATTGGTATATAAAACAACATAATTATTAAAACATTTAATAGTGATAATATTTTATTATGTTTTAAATGATTAAAACATTATTGATGAAATATAGGCATAAACTAGTGTTTCCAAGGACAGTAGTGAAATGTAATGACATACCTTTTTTTGTATTTAAACTTTAATCTAAGGTAATAGGAAAAAAATGAAGCTGTTCTACACCTGTAATTTAGTTTCATGCTTAAACCATAAAATATTGATTTTGTTGCAGAACTACTGGAAATAGTTAAATGCAATCAAACACTCTCATGTTCACTGTTATTTATGTAATTGTTGGTACAGTCAATGGAGTATATGCACAGCTAGTGTTTTTCAGTCAATGATAAACTTCCGGTGAAAGCTTAATGGGACTATTTTCAATTTCATACGGTTCCTTTTACAGCATCGATGTTGTAATGCAATTACAATATATTCAGTTAAATGGACTTAAGCATTCATTTAGTTGTTCAAGCGCAAAATGAGATAAAATACCATGTAACCGCTAGCGCTGTCAGGATCAGCAGGCGAGTGCAGAAATTCCATTGAAAATACTGTCATATTTTAAAGACATGGCGTGGGAAAATAGAATTTAACGCAGTGCTTCTTATCTGGTCTGAGACCCACTTCATATCGTATATCTGTCAGGAAGTAAAGATAACTGATTTTTAAAGAAATCAGACCTTAAATGTGGAAATTTTATAATGGAAAGACAGTTCACCGAAAGCACTGAGGCTGGCTGGCTGAAATTAAACGTCAGTGTGCAAATACCCCAGTGGTACAAAATGCACATGCTTTTTAATCATATAGAAAAACACAGTATTAATCTGCAAAATTTGAAGTTTGACCATAGCATCAAGTTTCAATTTTTTTTCGTCAACAATGCTAATCAAAAGACATTCTGTTTGTTCTTCTGTTCACAGTATTGGGTACCCGGTGGTGACGCTGGGCTTTGGTTTTAAGAGTTATGTAAGTTATAAGATGCGTCTTCGGAAACAGAAAGAAGTGCAGAAAGAAAATGAATTTTACATGCAGCTGCTTCAGCAGGCCTTACCTCCAGAACAACAGCTCATACAGAGACAAGAAAGAGAAGCAGAGGAGGGTAAGCATGGAGCTTTTCACCTTAACGGCCATTCACCATGCAGAATTTGCAAATTTACCTCATGGCTATGACATTGCTTCGAAATGTCTTTTTAAACCGAATAACTATATTTCTCCAAACTTACGCAAAAATAACCAATTGTCACTCGATAGTTAAATATATGTGTCCTAATAGTGTTTTTAACCCCATGCCACACGTATATATCTGTCATCCCAGAAAATGTGTTTTAGATTGCTTTAAAGCTATTGTATCTAGCTAGCATATCAAGTGTAATCATAGATGACTGAGTTATCAACATTGGTGTTAAATCTTGTCATATTAACATGGTACAATTGTAATTTCATTTCAGTTTCTTTGTAAATTCATTTCAAATAATTAATTATTTGATTAATTAATAGTAACTATTAATTTATTTCAAAGTTCAAAGAAGTAATTTAGTAAAGGTTCATTCTAGATCAGGGGTGCCTAAACGTTTTTTCCTATAAACAGGGTTTGCACAAGGTGGTTAAAGTGCTTGAATTTGGCTTTAAGAAATTTAAGGCCTGGAATACTTGGAAAAATGGCTTGTTTTGTTGAAAAGTGCTTAAAATGAACAAGGAGAATTTGTATGCAATTTTCATGCCGGAAAAATAAAAATGTTTGTGAACTTTTTGTGACAATTTATGCAAAAATACCCACACAAACTACCGGGATTCTGAAGCGGTGATTTGACTGACATGAAAAGGGAACAATCACAGTCGACCTTGTCTAGTTTTGCGTGAAACGTAAGGGCGGGACAAAGGCCTTTCTGTGTTGCAGTGGCAAAAAATAACAACTTAAAAACAGATGTTTTATTGGAATAATTCTTTTTGGATGTTTTCACTATAGAGATGTCTATGTTATTAACAAGAGTAATTAAACCGCGGACATACTTCCTGCCATTTAGACATTTTCTGAAGCCTGATTTAATACAGTATGAATGTCCGCGCTGCAATTATATATTTCTGCAAATGTCGCGAGTGCTTTATTTTAACACAAGAACGCAGTCATGTATGTTAGCCGCAAAAACTGGATATGCAAGCTCTTAAATAGGCTTTTTCAAATGAACTGCAAGTCCTCTCATCATCACGTGTGTATGCTCAGACTGTATACAATCGCGATCTCTTCACTATTAAAGTAGAAATTATTTATCTTTGCTCCTTGACTAAATTTAGTCAAAAACTATCAAGTATTTAGAATTAGATTGATGCATGACTGATGACAATGCCAACGGACTTCAGCTTTGGCTGCATCTTAAAGTGAAACTTAGCCTAGCATAACTTTTAGCAAAGGTGGAACTTTTTTATTTCTTTATGACAAAAGAATTGTGCTGGAAATGTTTCTGGATGAGGTATTTGTGTGATTTATACATAATAGCTGTATCCTGGTCTGTCTTAAAGCATCACTAAATTGTTAAGGTATTACAGATCAAAGCAATCTGTTGTTACGTTTATCAAAATAAGCAATCTTAAAACACTCCTTTGAGAAATGTAGTGTTGTCATATCTAAATACCTCAAGTGAAACGAAGCCATTTGTTTTATTATTGTATTACTGACAGTGTACTTGTCTTTTTTGTAAAATTATTTTAGTTTAAGATCAAGCGTAAAATAAAATATTGTAAAGACAAGAATTAGCAAATACGAAAAATAGTGTAAAATATGTAAATAAAAGGCTAAATTAAAATCTTATTGCCATGGGTGTTTTCTAATTTATTCAGTAATATTTAAAAGTAACTAGAAACGTTCCTTTAAATCATGTTGACTAATGCAGTATCATTTTTAACATTTTATAATGAAATTACAGTAAAACATAAACAATCCCATTTAAAACACAAGTTCAATGCTGAATACACTAGTCGAGCTTACTTGTCTTGTGCAGTTTGCTGACAGTATTTACATTTTAAAACCCTGATTTATTTATAGTAGGCTATTTTATTGAATCATTTAATTTTAGTTGGCTTATTTGTAGCTCAGTAATAAGACAAAAGAACAAAAGGTTACATTTAATTTGAAATGATGATCACTGTCAAAGGCATTCGGCCCAATCACCTCCCCATCATTCTCCCTCTCTTTTCAGATGGGATGGCTAGCCAAATCAAAGGTTACCATGGGCCAACTTTGGCCCGCGGGCCCTATATTGGGCATCTGTGGTCTAGATTTTCCCCAAAAATATTTTTGTTTAAATTTTTTGTAAGCCTGATAATTGACAAAAAAATGGTTGTTCCTTTACTAGTCTGTATTTATGTGGCCAATTTAACAGTTTAACCAATTTAAATGTATTCAAATTATTTTTGACTACACAAATCCAATGTTTTAGGCTACGTCTACACCAGAGATGCTCAAAGTTGGCCCATAATAACCTTTGATTTAGCCCACCATCCAATCTGAGAAGGAAGAATGATAGGGAAGCTTTAGAGGTTGTCATTTCAAATCTAATGTAACTTGTTTGTTTTATTGTTAAAAGCTAACTAAATTAAATGTTTCAATTAAATATTGTAAATTGATCAGATTTAGTTTAAATGTACATAAGTTATACTGCATTAGTTAATACATTTTAAAGTAATGTTTTTAATTAAATTAGGATATTAACCATGGCAACTTTAATGTAAAATAGTTTGGTATATTTACCTTTGACCCAAGGTTCATAATGGTTTTTGGCCCTTTATATGAAAAAGTTAGGGCACCCCTGGTCTTCACTAATCCGGATAAATGTATATTTTCGGCTAAAAATGCCCCGTGTTCACACAGAGTTTTCAATTATTTCCATCATCCACACTAAAACGACTGAAAACACTTTTTATTCATGTACTGTGCATGTTCACAAAGGTAAGACGCTTTTAACTGCATCATAGCCACCTGGCGTTTATTTACTTTCCATCTCTTTAAAATGTGTAGGCAAAATATTGCAACGTCCTCTGCTTCTGTCGCTGAACAACAGCTCCCAGTAAACATTGCCTGTCCTTCGAAAGGAGAAATATGGAGCATGTACAAACTGACATTGATCTTTAATATAACCGTCAAAACAGACAGAATCCAAAACATCTGCTTTACAATGTCGTCCACCATGTTAGCTGAATTAGTCACATGACTGAAATTCGTCAACGTTTTCATATTCCAAACTGCAACACGAAAACAGAGGAAGGCCAAAACGAAGAGAGAAATATGCGTTTTTATTGAAGTTTATTTATAAACTAATTTCGATAGGATCATGTGCTTATGATTGACCACAGCTGGTCCTGCATTAGCAATGCAGGATTCACCAATCGGATGATTCCTAACTCACTATAAATAACCAGAGTTTCTTACCTTAGTTATCTTCGTCTTGAAGAATCCCCCTTCCACCCCTACTCCTCCCCCCTTTTCATTGACAAGGCGGCATGGCAGCCCAGTGCTTGGCACTCTTGCCTTACAGCAAGAATGTCACTGGTTCAAATCCTTACTTGGCCAGTCGACGTTTCTATGTAAAGTTTGCGTGTTCTCCTTGTGCTTGCGTGGTTTTCCCCCTGGTTCTCCGATTTCCTCCCACAGTCCAAACACATGTGACATAGGTGAATTGACCAAGCCAAATTGCCATCATTGATGAGCTTTTAATCAGCAATTCCTAATTCGTCATTAGCCATAAATAAGCAGGGGAGTTCTCAGACCTACCTGAGCTCAAACTCCCCTCTCGCCTTACAAACTGGAGGGAGCCACGGTTTCAAGGATCTTATGAGCTCAGGTCTCTTTTCCAGGACAGCATTCCAAACAACATTTATTATCAATCATCAGCTAAGTGTGAACTCTTGAAACGAAAACGTATTAGTGTGGAATTTTTTTTATTATTACAGTTTAATAAATGTCCCCATGGGCTGTATCAACCCTGCTAGAGGTCAGTTGCAACATTTGACTTTGTCTGTTCAAGTTTAAATACTACATATATTATCATATGTACACGTTATGCAATGTAAATGGAAATCTAATTGATGTGGGATTAATAGAAAAACTTTGAGTTTCCACAAAAAACTGTCTCTGAAAAACTGAAGGAAAAACTGCAACCGTCCCCACTCTCCCATACTGTTACACTAAGGTAATGTTGCCATAATTTCTTTTTGGGATGATGCATTTTTTTTTTTTACATTTCTCTGTTTTTTCTTTTTTCAATCACCAGCAGCAGCAGCCGCAGCAGCATCTAAAGGCATTCATGATGTAGACTCTCCAGCTGTGGCACAGAACGGCTCGGCGGGCGGTAAAAAACCCTCATCCAACACATTACCAGAGCTGGAATACAGAGAGAAAGAGCGAGGCAAGAACGAGTCCAAAAAGCAACACAACCACAACCAGAACCATCACAGCAGCACCAGCAGCAGCATCTTACCATCAGTGGACAGTAAAGCTCAGGAGATGGAGTACATGGAGAACCACGTGAACAGTAAGAGACTGAGCAGCTCAGATCTGCTGGGCAGCACTGAGAACCTGCTGAAAGATGAACACTCTTCATCCTCCTCATCCTCCACCTCCTCCAACTCCAACAAAAATTACAAAAATGCCAGCGGAGGGGGTGGAGGCGGAGGGAGCTCCTCGCCTCGGGGACATGGAACAGCCAATGGCAGCGTCCCGTCTTCCTCCGGACCTTCATCATCTGCCTCTTCCTCCAGTAAAGGGGACAGGAAACAGAAGTACGGAGGAGGGAAGAACTCTGCGTCACACAGAGATCCTGTGGAAAACTGCATTCCCAACAATCAGCTGAGCAAACCCGAGGCGCTTGTCAGGTTAGACTCACATCACACATCATCTCTGTCTTAAATCTGGGGATTCATATTGAATTAATGTTCAAGAATGTTGAGAAAGATACATGATAGCGACCTGTTCACACTACAAGATGCATTTCACTGATATGATTGGAAGTGCACCAAAATTTATACAGGTGTAAGTCTGGTCTACTGTTGTCACAATGCTGAATTTCAGTACAGATCGGTACTGAAATAGTGAAGCATCCATATCTCGCTAACATTTAAGCACTGTTGAGCATGTTCTTAAACAGCGCTAATTTGCCATTGTGTTCACATGATCAACAGAAATGACAGTGATTGGCCGTGAAGGTCATCAGTTCACCACATTTCGCCGCTGTTCACTGAGTGTAAACACAGATAGAGGGACACTGGAGTGTTTTAAAGCCACTAAGATCAGTCGATTCATCAGCCGATCACTTTTATGTCAGCTCAGAGACAGACCTGCTAATATTCGTGGCTTTTACATTTGTTTATTCAATATCTGTGTCTACCTGTATTTTTTGGTAAGACTTATTAGGCAAAGTCAAAATTATTCCTCCTGTGGAGGGTGGCACGGTGGCTCAGTGGATAGCACTGTTGCCTCGGAGCAAAAAGGTCGCTGGTTCAAGTCCCAGCTGGGCCAGCACCATATGATGTTAAAAACTAGCCTAGAGCGCCATCTGCTGTTAACTATCTTAGAGTGCCATCTGCTGGCGTTTCTGTGTGGAGTTTACATGTTCTCCCCATGTTGACATGGGTTTCCTCCAGGTGCTCTGGTTTCCCCCACAGTCCAAAGACATGTGCTATAGGTAAATTGGGTAAGCTAAATTGGCCGTAGTGTATGAGTGTGTGTGAATGTGAAAGTGTATGGGTGTTTTCCTGTACTGGGTTGCAGTTGGAAGGGCGTCTGCTGCGTAAAACATGCCGGAGTAGTTGGCGGTTCATTCCGCTGTGGCGACCCCTGATAAATAAAGGACTAAACCTAAGGAAAAGGAATGAATGTTTAACAGAGCAAGGACATTTTCACAGTATGTCTGATAATATTTTTCTTCTGGAGAAAGTCTTATTTGTTTTATTTTGGCTAGAATAAAAGCAGTTTTTTTTAAACAATTTTAAGGTCAATATTATTTTCTCCCTTGAAAAATATTTTATTTCGATTGTCTACAGAACAAACCATCATAATACAATGATTCGCCTAATTACCCTAAGTTGCCAAGTTAACCTAGTTAAGCCTTTAAATGTCACTTTAAGCTGAATACTAGTATCTTGAAAAATATCTAGTCAAATATTATTTACTGTCATCTAGGCAAAGAGTTATTAGAAATGAGTTATTAAAACTATTATGTTTAGAAATGTTTTAAAATCTCTTCGTTAAACAGAAATCAGAGAAATAAATATACAGCGGGGGTAATAATTCAGGAGGGCTAATAATTCTCTCTTCAACTGTTTATAATTTCAGTATTTTTGAGTACTTTTGTTTGTTTGGTTTTTGCTTTGTTTTTAGTTATCCGTTATGTTTTGGTATTGAAAATTATCAAATTTCATGACCTCTAATATGTATAGGTGAAATAACCTTATTTACAGCCATTCATGAATTCTCTCCCAATAAACACACACCTAAAAATCTCAGAACACATATTTAATTTTGTTTTATAATGCAGACATACTGTAAATTTTTTTCATACTAACTCCAATATAGCATCGGTATGTGTTGTATGGGATTTGGGAATATTTTAATACAGAAAAATGCAGACTAAGGTAATAAAATACAGGGCTCAAAATTAACCTTTTTGTTTGGTAGCACTGGTGCTCCTAACCTTAAAAATGTAGTCGCACCAGCCAAAATTTAGTCGCACCCACCAAGAACGTGCACCGTTAAACTACAAGTTTTATATTAACAGATTTATTGTGTTTGAAATCAGCAGTAATCAAAACTAACAAACAAAACTAACAAAAAATAAATAAATTGGCATGTGCCCACCCGCCCTGCACGCAATGCTAGACATAAATAAGATGAACTGAGTTAACAATAATAATGGTTATGTTCTCATGGGTGGTATCTGATATTGCAAAGTTGATATTGACATATAACTTGCAAGGTTTCCGCTACATTCATTCATCCGTGGCGGGCCGCCACGCCAAAATTCATCCCGCCACGGCTACATTACAACTTCTCATTAAACATTTAGTCGTGTTTTGTATAGCGGATTATAATCGCACTAAAACATATTAGAGGTAAACAGCGCAAACTTTTCTGCAACCGTAGTAGTGCTGTGTGCTATTTGTTCAACCCTTTAAGGTGACATGCTGACTCTCTGACAGACTGACTGACAGGTGCATGAGTCTAGCAAACACCGCGTAGCTTTCAGTTTAAGATGAACACAGTTTCCATAAGTATATTTTATTGATAAATGTCAATGGCTCTGCATACAATGACTTTATCTTGCTGGAGTTTCACTTTACTTCAGGACGCGTTAATGTCGGAAAACGCACAAAACACACTAAATCGCGCGTCAGCAGCGCTTACTGGAGAGCGCACGAGAAGATCTGCACTTGAACGTGTAAATTTGAGTGCGTGCAAGAAGTTCTGTGCACGAAGAGGAAATCGGCGCGCAAGCAAAGAGATTCGCATGCTCATATTACATGAATGCTATCTCGCCTTGCAATAATGCGTGTAATATTTGTCTTTGAAATAGTTGGCAGATCTGTGTAAAAAAAAAAAGTCCTGCCGCCACTGCTGGAAAAAATCCTAGAGGAAACACTGACTTGTTATTTTCACACGTCATCTTAATAGCAATAATGGTCTTTTTATGAGCTGCAATATGTGTATGTGATGTTAAATTTTACCTATAGCTGCCACTTGCACCGCTAACAGCATCCTGACAATTAAATGAAAGATTAAACAGAACCTCTTGCGCTTAAAATGTGTAGATTCAGCGACAAACACTGTTACAGTACCTGCAAAATCTGTCCTACAGACTTTACAGTGAATGGCTTTAGGAGTCTTATCCACTTATCGAAAAGTATATCACTAATTAGATGTGCCATTATTTGTAACTTTAGGTGGCTTCTAAAACTAAATCTGTCAGTGTTGTTTTCATTCTCTCTTCTTCAGCGCTGTACATTTTCGTGGCTGTTGCTCCACATGACCCAGTCACCTGAAGGCAGAAAGCATTGACTGAATGATTGAGAGCTGATATTAACCAATACATTCGCGGGGCAAGTATTGCGGGATTTGTTTACTGTAGAAAGTTGACATGTCAACTGTTTTAAACTATTACCGAGCGCTGCGTTTCACGTTTTTAATGTGCAAACATGCATTCTGTGTGAACGTATCCTAAATCTACGCATGCAGTGAACATTTTGCAGTGAAAACCGGTCGCACGGCAACAGTTTTATGCGCTCGCACAATAGCTTCCAAATATATTTTGAGGTCGCATAGATAGCATTTTGGGCACATATGCGACCAAGACGAGCCCTGAAATAGCTTTTTCTATTATTGAAGGTCCTGTGAAAAAAAAAAAAAAAAAAGATGTTAGTTTCAGGCTATTTTAAGATTTTTAAAAGGTTTTAAGGATATCTATAAGCTAGTGTGCTTCAATTAGTGACACAATTTGCGTTTAGAAAATATAAATATATAAACATCATCCACCGCTTGCAGTTTGTCACTTCCTTATAAATGGATGAATAATTTTTTTCACGTCACCTCATACTTCAAATCTTGACCAATCAAATGCTCTCCATTATCTGACATGCCCCTCCCCCTTCTCATTTTCTTTTCACTTGATCTTAACCACTCTCACTGACAGATCGGTGATAAAAACGAAATGGCTGTTTTTTTTAAAAGGGAGAAGCTACACTATGGCCCATTCTCTCTTCATGTTTCAGTTGAGATTGCACCAAACATCAAATAAAAAATTTACATTTCAAAGCACCGCACTGCACCTTTAATATTTGTTTTAAATAACCTCTTCATGACCAGAATGTTGTTGTATATGTGTGTGTTTCAGGCTGGAGCAGGATGTTAAGAAGCTAAAGGCAGATCTGCAGGCCAGCAGACAGACCGAACAGGATCTGCGCAGTCAGCTGGGCTCTCTGGGCACCTCTGAACGCAGCATACGCTCCGAACTCGGCCAGCTGCGGCAGGAAAATGAACTACTGCAAAACAAGTGAGACTCCCTTTCTTCACTATAACAATGCAGTCAGGGTTCCCACAGGACAAGGAACTTTCTGGAATATCATGGAATTTATAAAAGGTCTATTTCAGACATTTTATATTTGTTTTGTCCAAGTCATGGAATATCAAGGAATTTATTTTTTGTCATTTAATGTGTTACTTACTCTGTCAAAAGTTGGTCCCAAAGCGACAGTGTCTATATTCCTGCTGCTGATTGTTTTTATTATTATTAATCAAATAAAAATAGACAAGCACAAAATCACTCACTGCTCTTGACCTGAAGGACTTTTGTAGCTTTAATAAAAAACAAATGAAATTTCATTCTTAAAGAGCCCCTATTATGCATTGCAAAAGTTCATATTTTGGTTTTGGGGGTCTCCACCAACAGGCTCAAAAACATGGTCAAAAAACACTTTCATTGTCTTACAAGTAGTGGCGCTACTAGCTTAACTAGATTTCTCAGTAGCGTGGCGATATCGTCGCTACTTTATAAATCAAAAGCTTTTCAGTAGCGAAACATTTTTATTAGTGAAGTAGCGCAGTAGCGTCAACACAAGCTACATTTACTGATCGCGGATCAATAAGTGACGGCACCGACATTCACAGAGCTGTGAGGCCGGTGTCTAGCTGATGAAAGTAAATCCATATGATGGCGAGAATGACGATTTCTTCTTCCAGCTTTTTGGTGGTCGACAACCAATTAAGCTAACACGAGAAATTTCGTAGATGGAAGGATGACCGAGGGAGAGGAGGTCTATACTAGGGGTGTCAAAATTAATCGTTTCTTCGGTGCACCGCGATGCAGACACGGACAATTCGGTTCAGTAATAATCATAACCGGTTATTATATACTGACGTCATTTATCTCATATGCGCTATGTCGCCGTAGCTTACTATGGCGAGGGAGGCGAGCCGTGAGCGCGAGTATTTACAACGCTCTAATTACGAAAAACCCAGAAACTGTGCACAATTTCACTGCGTGTGCGTTTGCTGAACACTGTTTCACTGACACCTACAGCAGAAGCCCCTATTTCACAGCGATTAAGAGAATGAAAGTAAACTCCATTTCTCTCTCTGTCTCACTGTGGCCCATGAGTGCATCTGTGAAGAGCACCAGCGTGTAAGATCCAATCGCATCCCTTTCTGTTGAGCGCGTGACCAATCAAAGGGGTGTAAGAAAGAACTTGGTAGTTGGTAGACAAGGCTCAGAAAGCGAGCGGGATATTTATATTTGTTTATTTGCTATAAATGCTCATGTTGCTTAAAGGTACAGTTTATATATCTGAAGATAGAGGTAAAGTTGGTTTTATATTGGGATATTCAGACATTCTCCTTAATAATATAATTTCAGAAAAGTATTATTTGCAAATTCTAAATAGGGAAATCATATTAGCAGCCAATGACTATCAAAGTACAACATTTTTCACAGTCATTTAGATAGTGTTAATGTTGTTTGTTACTTGTATGCTAATTCCAATCGAATATTCAAAGTAACATGATAAACAATATAGAGACTTCTAAATGAACGAATGTGTGAATATAAAACCAACTTTACCTTTATTCTGACTGTTGGTATTAAAGGACAAAATTGTTTTACAAAAAGTATATAAATATATTTCTACATTTTAATACAATAATTGCTGTGCTGTGAAGAAAATATAAAACTGTGTATGGAAAGCATCGTCAATGCACCGAGATATCGAATTGAACCGAATCGATGGCATGATAATCGTAACCGAACCGAACCGTGAGACCAATGTAGGTTCACACCTCTAGTCTATACTGTATATATATATATATATATATATATATATATATATATATATATATATATATATATATATATATATACAGTGTTTCCTCTAGGATTTTTTCCAGCAGTGGCGGCAGGACTTATTTTTTTTACACAGATCTGCCAACTATTTCAAAGACCAATATTACACGCATTATTGCAAGGCGAGATAGCATTCATGTAATACGAGCATGCGAATCTCTTTGCTTGCGCGCCGATTTCCTCTTCGTGCACAGAACTTCTTGCACGCACTCAAATTTACACGTTCAAGTGCAGATCTTCTCGTGCGCTCTCCAGTAAGCGCTGCTGAAGCGCGATTCAGTGTGTTTTTGTGCGTTTTCCGACATTAACGCGTCCTGAAGTAAAGTGAAACTCCAGCAAGATAAAGTCATTGTATGCAGAGCCATTGACATTTATCAATAAAATATACTTATGGAAACTGTGTTCATCTTAAACTGAAAGCTACGCGGTGTTTGCTGGACTCACGCACCTGTCAGTCAGTCTGTCAGAGAGCCAGCATGTCACCTTAAAGGGTTGAACAAATAGCGCACAGCACTACTACGGTTGCAGAAAAGTTTGCGCTGTTTACCTCTAATATGTTTTAGTGCGATTATAATCCGCTATACAAAACACGACTAAATGTTTAATGAGAAGTTGTAATGTAGCCGTGGCGGGATAAATTTTGGCGTGGCGGTCCGCCACGGATGAATGAATGTAGCGGAAACCTTGATATATATATATAGTTTACTGTAGTAAAGGCTGAAGTATACTATGGTTATTACTAGATTTTTTGGTTTTTGCTGTTATATACTATGATTTGTTTCTCTTTGGTTCAGCATATTATTATGCCTCATATGTTTCATTGACAGTTTTATTGATCACTAAGATATGATTGACTGATTTAAGTTGCTTTGATTTAAAAATGAAAATTGCAAAAATAGCTTAGATGTATTTTTTATTGCAAATGCCACAAAAATCACCCTGCACAACTAACTCAGATTACAGTAAGCACTTTTTTTGTTATAAGGTCTGGTTTTGTGGTGGCTGTACTTTTAAAATTAAATTAATATAATCTTAAGTCAAGTGATAAAAGATTTAGAAATTCTAACAGTAAACAGAGCTACTATAAGGTCACACCTGCTTGGTATAAATGCTTGAAAATGATTTAGTTGAAAATATCCATTAGAAACTTAAAAGTAATCAAAAAGTAATCAGATGTAATCAGTTACTTTACTTTTATAAAATCATTGAAAAGGTACACTACTTATTACATTTTAAATAGGATAATTTGTAATCTGTAATCTATTACATTTCCAAAGTAACCTCCCCAACACTGATGGTGGTCATAACAACAACAAACAGCAGGAGATTACGAGCACAAAATGCATTTAAATCGGTAAAGGAAGAAGCATGTGTCGCGTTTTCAACGTGGTTTTGGGCGCAATATGTGAACACCCCTATAAAGATTTAACCTAAGAGATGCCTTACAAGCACTGATCTATAACAGATACGTGATTACAAGCCACATGGAGCGATTACAAGTTCCACCACACAATAAAATACATATTTTGCAAACTACAGAAAACAAAGCAACAATTTTAATCACGCTTCAAGTGGTGTAGGAAGGAGAAAAACTTGCAGGATTCTGGAGGAAGAAGAAACTGGTTTATACAAACTGTGTAACAGTTACTGAAAAAGTCCCATACATTAGTAGTCTTTGCTGATCCTTCCTTTAATAACAAACAGCCTGCCAATCCCGCATTGCAGCGTAGGTTATTGTATCAGTCATGAGAAAAATGACAGGAACAAACAGCACATGGTTGGCTATACTGTGGTGTTGTTGTGAACTTTATGAATTTCCCCACAGCCGCATGTCTGGCCATCTCTCAGTGATAGTAATCTTTGCGTCATGATCAATTCCATGATCCCTCGCACTCCGCTAGGGTCTGAAGGGAAAGGCGCGTTCTCGTTTTACCGGATCTGGCAATTCATATTTGGGGATGTCCTGTATCGATGTCGCTGCATGCAGGCAAAAGATCAGAACAAAAGACGAATCATTTATTCGACTCTGAGTTGATTAAATAGAATAGAACAGTTTTAAACACAGTGCACTTTCAAATTTAAATCTCAGCTGGATGTTTCCATTTACCTAGAGCTGTGTTACACACTGCATTGATGGTAATTCTCAAAAACCCATAATACGGGTTCCTTAAAGTGAAGATGCTTAAAGTACAGTTTGATTCATTTGTATATTTTTATTTTGTTGTTTTTTTTCTTCAATGTACAATGTAAACATTGTTTTTTCATGTTTATTTTATTTGTTTATTTACAATTATGAATCTTGATCTCTGCTCTGTCCTTAAGTAAGTCCTTAAAAAACAGAACAAGCCCTGGCAATTCATTACCAGGTTTTTGTATCATAATTTGCAACACAAACCCAGTAAATATATCACTTCAAACTATTGAAAATGTCAATAAAAGTCACTTTTTCAAACGTTTCAACATCAAACCACGTTAAATAGAAAATCAAGATCCCATAATGCAATTTAAAAACATAAATAAATAAATAAAAATCCTTTTTTTTACTTTTAATTATACAGGATGCATTTTTTTTAAGTGTGGCCAAAATTTGAGGAATATTAGATTAGATTAGATTAGATTAGATTAGATTAGATTAGATTCAACTTTATTGTCATTACACATGTACAAGTACAAGGTGGTGAAATACAGTTTAGGTCTAACCAGGAGTGCAATTGCAGCAAGTGTAGGATATATGTGTAAGTTATGAAGTACAATTATAGAAAAACTATGGTGATCTTTACAGATGGATGTGCAATGAACATTATATACAGATTGTATTATCTGCTCCAGTATCAAATATTGCAAGTTTCTCTACATTTTGCATTAAATTTATCATTTGCAGAAGAACAAAATTATGGACGGACTGCTCAACACAACTGCTGCCCGTTTTTCTATTCATTATAGATCATGGAAATTCAGATTTTTAGTCAGTGAAATTTGACATTTAGCTTACAGTATAAGTAACTGTGCAATATTGTATTAATGTAAATTCTTTTTGTGCATATTCAGACTTCATAACGCCGTTCAGGCAAAGCAGAAAGATAAGCAGACGCTGGGGCAGCTTGAGAAGCGTCTAAAGGCAGAACAGGAGGCTCGCGCTGCAGCAGAGAAACTTTTAGCAGAGGAGAAGAAACGCAAGAAGCTGGAGGAGGCCACAGCGGCCCGTGCCGTCGCTCTCGCTGCTGCAACCAGGTTTACACACCTTCCCATCATGCCATTGAAAATTAAACAATTTTATAGCTTCACCATCATCTATCAGCAAACTATTACAAAATTCTGCCAGTTCTCTTGTTATTTCTGTTTTCCTTTTCATGATGTGTGAATAACCGGTGTGTGTTTGTGTGTGTCAGAGGTGAGTGCACAGAGTCTTTGAGGCGGAGGATTTCTGAGCTGGAGGCCGAGTGTAAGAAACTCACGCTTGACATCAAGGTGAAGGAAGATCAAATCAGAGAGCTGGAGCTCAAAGTTCAAGTGAGGAGACCTTCATGTTTTATTCAGCCTCAGTCAAATACAAAATCTGACTCTTCTGTTTGAAAAGTACAAAATAGACATTCAGCTCCTCTTCCCCCTGCCGTGTCTCTCTAGGAGCTGCATAAATATAAGGAAAATGAGAAGGACACAGAGGTTCTGATGTCAGCACTGTCAGCAATGCAGGATAAAACCCAGCATCTGGAAAACAGCCTCAGCGCTGAGACCCGAATCAAGCTGGACCTCTTCTCTGCCCTCGGAGACGCTAAAAGACAGCTGGAGATCGCACAGGGTTTGCACCATGTTTTTATATTAGCTTTGAATATTTATATAATCACATAGTTTATTATAGCTTTCAATGCCAAAACATTGAATACAATTATCAGTCACACGGACATTTCCTTTGTACAACAAATTTTCTTTTTTTTTTTTTACCTAGTAGTTTTTCCTTTCTACTTTTCTTCCATTCACATTTTCTGCTGTTCCTTTATTACTGTGACAATATCCACCACCAATCTTCGAAAGAGTTATTTAAAGTTCACCCAATAAAATGTAACAATTTTACACTTCAACACTTTTACACATATAAAATAGAAAAATATATTTAAATAAACAAAAATTCCATACATTAATATTTGTTTTCTAATTATTTCCTAAGCAATACTGCATGTGTGCATGTACACACAACAAATAATAACTTGGAAAGGTGGCAGAAGGTAGATTTTTCTGATGAATCATCTGCTGAACTGCATCCCAATCATCACACATACTGCAGAAGACCTATTAGAACCCGCATGGACCCAAGATTCTCACTGAAATCAGTCAAGTTTGGTGAAGGAAAAATCATGGTTTGGGGTATCAAGACATTTGTGCTGCCCATTACATTACAAATCACAGGTCAAGGATTGGCCAGCCCAGTCACCAGATATGAACATTATTGGGTATGTCTGGGGTAAGACGGAAGAGGCATTGAAGATGAATCAGAAGAATCTTGATGAACTCTGGGGGTCCTGCAAGAACGCTTTCTTTGCCATTCCAGATGACTTTATTAATAAGTTATTTAAGTCATTGCAGAGATGCATGGATGCAGTCCTCCAAGCTCATGGGAGTCATACAAAATATTAATTCTGTTTCCACTGACCCATGACTTTATATTCATTAATGGTCATTATTTCTGTTAAGTGACAAGACTTTTGTCTAAGCAAAGTCAGGCATTACTGTCCTACTTAAATCATTAAAAATCAAGGCATGATCATATTTTATTTTGGTAAAATAAGCGTAATCTAGAGGCCTTTGCCTTTCATATAAGCCACTGCTGATACCAAATTATCAACTAGAATTCAAGTTATTATTTGTTGTACCTAAAAATTGGATAGGCGACAAGACTTTTGTCAGGTAGTGTATACATACACACACACACACACACACACACACACACACACACACACACACACACACACACACACACACACACACACACTAGTCCTTGCAAGTAGTTGAAATAAAATGCAGTCTGGAAAGGACACAGCAACAATTAAAAATGATGGAGAATGAAAAAGTACCAATGCTAGGATCATATACACAATGATATTTGATGGTTCTGTCAACAAGAAAAAAGTTCTCTTAGCACATCCAGATAACAATATCACTTAATGGCGATTAGTGAAGCATACTCCTGATGCAGAGACCTCTTCTCCCTCTCTAGTAGGCAGACCTCACTACTGGATAGTTTGCAGAAACTACTCCGCAAGCAGTAATGCTGGATTCACTGCAAACACTGAGCCCCGTGTCACTCTCTCTAGTTTACCCGCAGACTGTTTTCTCAGCTCGAGTTGAATTATTTCAACTTCCGCAATGCAGAAGATGCAATGCAGAAGATGAATCCAGAGTCCTGATTAGAGCATCCCTAGTACAAACGTCACTGACAATCATTAACGGCAGTGGTGTAGTCGGGGCTATACCCACGTATACTCAGTATGCCTACTTTTTTCCATGAGCTGTTTGGGTATTACGACTTCTGAGGATCAATAATTGCGTATACCCTCGGTATACTCACTTGTTTTTCTGATTAAACTTCCCTAATTTACGTGTATTCGCATCCCCTTTGACTGTATACCAAAAGTTTTTTTTTTACTTGCATCTTATTTGTTGCAATCAGTGGATTTTTGTTTAATTTGCGGCATTCCCCGCCCCCTGACGACCGCAGCAGCTGTGAGAAAATTTCGGGAGTTTTTCGATAACGACGACAAGTCAACTAAATGATGTCTCGCTAAAAACACTGCGGTAAAATTAAAAAAAAAAAAGCATGGGCATCGCTTTAGCCCCCTATATTTCTGTTCAATCCCTCAAAATGTTTTGCGATTTCCTCATGAACTGTACACTATGAATGATCACCGAAAACGGCGGCAGACTTCCGCTCCTCCGTTTTCAACTCGTGTGTGTGTGTGTGTGTGTGTGTGTGTGTGTGTGTGTGTGTGTGTATATATATATATATATATATATATATATAGCTTCAACGTTTCTTTGCCTACTTTTAATATTTAGGTTGGGTGGGTAATAGTACACCACTTTTTTTTTTAGGACTACACCACTGATTAACGGCAGTCTCAATGGTTGCTACGTCAGGGCTCCTTTTTTCTTGGTAGCACCGGTGCTCTTAACTTAAAAAATGTAGGTGCACCCAAATAATGAGCACCGGTAATACATGTTTTATATTAACAGATTTTATTATATATTAACACTCTAATCACAACTAACAAATAAACAAAAATTTGCGCTCACCGGCCCTGCACACATTGCTTGATGTGAATGAGATGAACTGAGTTAACGATAAAAACTGTGCTGTTCTCACCGTTGGTGTCTGATATTGCACAGATAATATTGACATAAAACTTATTTGCATACGTCATCTTAATAGCAATAACGGTATTTTCATGAGCTGCAATATTAGTTTCATCTCGGTGAATGCATGCTCTTTAGTGATGGTGAACGCGGTGTCAGTCGCTCGTGCTTAAAATGTGTAGATTCAGTGACAACAGTTACCTGAAAACTCCGTCCCACCGGCTTTACAGTGAATGCTTCAGTCATTTTCATTGCGGACTTTAAACACTGGAAGTCTTTTATCCACTCTTCAAAAAGTGTAAATGCTGGACTGACATTCAGCACATGATCACTAATCAGATGTGACATTTTTTGTAACTGTAGGTGGTGTCTAAAACTAAATCTGCCAGTGTTGTTTTCATTCTCTCGGATTCAGACCTTTCGCGGCTGTAGCTCCTAGCGTCATCGCAACTGAGTGATTGACAGCTGATATTAATCAATCCATTTGCGTTCTGTTCTAGCGCAGTGGGCCAATAAGGAGAGCTTGAACGCGGGGCAAGCATTGCAGGCTTTGTTTACTGCAGCAAGTTGACATGTCAACTCTTTTAAACCCTTCCTGAGCGCTGCGTTTGGTGTTTTTAGGTGCAAAGATGCTTAATGCGTGAATGCCTCCTAAATACGCGTACGTGGTGAACATTTTGCTGTGAAAACTGGTCTCACGACAACAATTTTATGCACTCGCACAAATGCTCCCAAATATATTTTGAGGTCGCATAGATAACATTTCGGGCGTATATGCGACCAAAGCGGTCGTAATTTCAAGCCCAGTAGGTGATGAGATTAGCTCTCATTTCATGCTCTGTTCAGCCGGTGTGGACTGTGAAGGACTCACCTTTTGAAGTCTGCAGCCTTTGAAGGATGCAACCTCAAATTGTATAGACTTCCCCAAACATTAAGCACTAAAAGTTGTTCTGTTTGTGTTTTTTTAGGTCAGATTCTGCAGAAAGACCAGGAGATTAAAGACCTGAAGCAGAAGATAGCAGAGGTGATGGCCGTCATGCCCAGTGTGGTGTATTCAGCAGATACAGGCAGCATGACCCCCGTCACGCCACATTACTCCTCCAAGTTCATGGACACCAGTCCATCAGGACTGGACCCAAACGCTTCGGTTTACCAGCCATTGAAGAAATGAATGCTTGTCTCCCAACAAAAACAGACACACACACACATACATACACACAAACACACACACAGTATCTGGTTGTTTTCTTTATTTTTTTTTCTCCATAGGCCCAGATTCAGATTCATCTTTGGCATGTCTGTGGCTCAGATTGCTTTTTTGTTTTTTTTTCGTCTTCTATTACTACAGCTTCTTGCCTGGTCAGAAGGATGTCGTATTGTGTGACTGTATTTGTTGTAGTAAAAAAACAAAGACAAAAAAGAAGACTTTTAAGGGACATCACACTTCGAGTAGGAAACTGCTGTTTCTTTTCTCTTGTAAATGTCTAGAAACCTCACAGAAGTTGGTGAGTATCTTCCCTCAGTCCATTCAGAGATCGCTCTCATCCATTTTTGCTCCTCTTCTTTGGATTTCGGCCTTGATTTTTACTTTTTTATTTTATTTTTTTTTGGAGGATGCAAACAAAGCAAGGCAAGTGTGAGATCCGTTGTCCCAGGTGCTCTACCCCGTATCAGAGGCAAGAGGATTTTACTTAAGAATGTCACCCTCTAATATATCAAGAATGTAACACAGTGTTCAAACAAACAAAACTAAGTCCCAAAAACAATACGTCAAAATTATCTCTCGAAATGCATCAGTATGACAAGATCGGATAGATCCCGATCTTCTAGGACTTGTACGACGGACCGAAGCTTCAGTTCTTCCTCCTGCGACAAAGTGACGAACTGTACGCCACAAACACAGTGAAAAATTCACCACTTTACAGATAATCAGTGCCTTCATGGGACCTCATTGGTGGAACCGAAAGATCTCCTCCCTCCCTCACGCCTCACGCGCCCTTTATTTGGTCCCTGAACGGATCACCAGCCCGTTTGACAAGGCGACTCTCCTCCTGTTTTTGTGAATTGGGTCATTTGTTTACATTTATTTATTTATCTATCCGGCATTGCACTATTGCACTGTTGACTTAGACGAGCTCGCAAGGGAATATGCTAAAGTATGAGAACACAGGAGACGTTTGCTTCGTTGTTTTCTTTATGGTGTTTTGACCATCTTTCAGTATCTGACGGAAGCTTTAGTGTAGTCCGGTGCCAACTAAATAGTAGGACTTTTGTTGGGGGAAAAAAAAAGTGTTTCAGATCCATCAGGTTACTGGCTGGTCCAATGATCGGAAGCTAGAGGAGCGTATTATTATTATTGCTATGACTATTATTATCATAAATAGTTTGTGTCTTGTTTTCAGAGATATTCTTGGATTTGCCACTTGATGGCGCTGTTGCGTTCGGAAAGTGTGGTTTTATTTGAGCCTCTTGGAAAGGTTTTCATTGGACCATCTACACTCGTGTAAATGAACACAGATTGATTAAAGTATTAAAGGGAGAACGCCTTGAACTTTGACCCAACTTTCAGATTTGTGTTTAAGAGACTAGATTTTGCCAATCCAGCAAGTTCTGGTTTACAAACAATCAAACAAAATAAAGTGGGAAGCTGGTTACTGTGTTAGTATTTCATTGGTTATTGATAGGGGTTTAGCCGGAGTCAGTCATACTATGTGGTATTGTAGTGCTCTCAGATGGTTGTAGTTTTTGGTGTCTGTGTTTTTGCAAGCTATGATGTGATGATGGAGGAAGTGGTTTTTGCCATGTCCAAGTGGTTTAAGTGGAAGGAGGAGGAGGAGGAGGGTGGAAAAAAGGCAGTTGTTTTGTTTTCTTTGCCCGCTGTCACTTCTCGCTTTCTGTCTGTTTTCCAGCCAGACCTCGGCTGCACTCTCTCTGTGAGGTCTCTGTGAGGTTTCAAGTAATAAAACGTTTTTTTCTGGCATCTGATTTCTCTCTTGTTGGTTGTTGTGGTTTGTAAGTGTTTACTTGCATGCATGAGAGTGTGGTTAATTGCAAGTAAACCTATTGTTAGGGTTTATTTTGAGCTGAGTAATGGGTTAATTGAGGAGGAAGAATGAAAAATGGACATGGTTTCATCTACATACACATTTAAAGTTAATTTATGAGTTCAAAATATTTGTTCTCCAAACACCATTTCTTAATCTGATTTTTGTGGACAACCAAAGACAAAAAAGTGGTTTTCAGAACAATAGTAGTGGGGCACCACCATCATTTCCTTTCTTTTTTTGCTGTAGTTTTTATGAACAAAAACAAGTTACCATCACACATTTTATTTGACATTATTTACAGGAAACAATGTAAAAAAAAAAATATGTTTGAATCAAAATGAAGTTTAAAAGTCAGTTTAACTTGAATCAAACAACCTCGTTAAAACATTAAGTTTGAATAACTTAAAGTTGAAACATGGTTATTATTAAAGTAAGTTTTTTTCTTTAGATTTATTTTTGCCCTTTATTAGGTAGGACAGTAGTCACACAGGAATCGAGGTGGGAGAGAGAGGGAGAGAGGGGGGGGGGGGGGGGGGGGGTCTGTAAATGTCCTCGAGCTTGGATTCAAACTCGGGATGCCCTGATGTGCTACCGCACCATGTGTCAGCGCACTAACCACTAGGATATTGCGCAGACAATAAAGTATGTTAAAGTAACATAAAATTGTTGTGACTTTTGATCAAATCATATATATAAAACAATAGTTTAATTATTATTCATTCATTCATTTTTTTTCGGCTTAGTCCCTTTATTAATCTGGGGTCACCACAGCGGAATGAACCACCAACTTATCCAGCATATGTTTCACGCAGCGGATGTTCTTCCAGCTGCAACCCATCAGTGGGAAACATCCATACACACTTATACACTACGGACAATTTAGCTTACCCAATCCCCTGTACAAAGATTTGTTAAAAATCAAAACAAATCATGCTTACAAATATCCATTTTCAGGCTCACCCTAAAAGTGTTTAAAATGAAGCATATTATTAAATGGCATCTGTGCATATTACATAAATATATTGCTTAAAGTAGAAGTCATTTAAATAGTTTTTAAAGATTTTTTTTTTTGTGTGCAGGTTTGTTTGTAAACTATCACAGCGTCTCGTGCCGAACGATTTTCTCAGTGCTCCGAGTTTTCACTTCATCTCTGATTCATAAGAGATTATTACAGGCATGAATAAATAACCACCGCATTCATATTAAACGCATCTCTCTTTTTATAGCCATGATGATGGTCCCATGTTCTTCACACACACACACACACACACACACACACTTGATCTTTCTGTAGAGCCTGACATGCATATAAAAAATTATAGTTCAGAAGGACTTTCACATTCTTGAGCTCTTGTAATCCATTTATCAGTTTTCTTTGGCGTGTTTACTTCATCATTGGGATCGCTCACCCCTGTTATACCTGTTTGAGTTTCTTTCTTCTGTTGAACACAAAGAATACAAGATACAAGTCTGAATTATTAGCCCCCTGTATGTTTTTCCCCCCCATTTCTGTTTAACAGATTTTTTTCAGCATTTCTAAACATGATAGTTTTAATAACTCCTCTCTGATTTATCTTTGCCATGATGACAGCACATGATATATTACTAGATATTTTTCAGGATACTAGTATTCAGCTTAAAGTGACATTTAAAAGCTTAACTAGGTTAATTAGGTTAAGTTAGGGTAATTTGGCAAATCATTGTATAATGATGGTTTGTTCTGTAGACTGTTGAAATATACTGCTTAAAGGGGCTAATAATATTGACCTTAAAATGTTTTTTCAAAACATTAAAAACTGCTTTTATTCTTGCCGAAATAAAACAAATCAGACTTTCTCCAGAAGAAAAATATTACAGGAAATACTGTGAAACATTCCTTACTCTGTTAAAGGTGCTGTATGTACGTTTTTGACTCTTCTAAAGCATCAAAATACCATAATATGTTTACAGATATTTAAGAAACATGCTAAGTGAACATTCTTGCTTATGGGAAAAACAATGCTGAAGTCAGATATTCTGCTTTGAAAATGTGAGTTATGTGCCGGAAAGTTCAATTCAATTCAATTCATCTTTATTTGTATAGCGCTTATACAATGTAGATTGTGTCAAAGCAGCTTCACATGGAAGATTATAGTGAATTGAAACAGTGTCAGTTCAGTTTTCAGAGATTAAGTTCAGTTCAGTTTAGCTCAGTTCAGTGTGGGTTAATAATCACTACTGAGACTCCAAACACTGAATAGCAAATCCATCGATGCGCAGCTCTACAGATCCCGAACCAGATCCCGAAAGTCTCTCTTAGTTTTGGTTCTTTTAACCTGCCCAATGCCACTTCAGCCAATTATATTCCAGCACAACGGGTTGCCTTGATGGAAAACTGCATATTTCATTTATTCATTCAAAAAGGCTCTGAGAGCATGCGTCCATGACCGAAATGCAACCTCAGGTGGACAGTAGCAGACTCTGAAATGAGACGCAGATTCAGAGTTCCACATGAGGAGGTTATTAATTACAAATAATATAAATATTGCAAACGTAAACATTAGCTGAGCAGGTTACATTGAAACCCCGTGTCCTAACAACAGGCTACATGATGAGATTTGCAGTGATAAGCAATTTGGCTGTTTGCACCAGACAAAACATGATAGAAATTTAAATACAGCCATTCAGAAGCACAGAATAGTGCACTTACTGCACTCCAACAAAATGGTAAGGTTTATAATCTAATTAATACATATTAAACCTATTTAACATTAATTATTGTAAATGCTGAATCACTGATATGTGTTGGTTTTGAGTCACAGTTCTGAAGTTCAATTTTAAATGGTTTATTTTCAAGATCTGAGGTGATCTATCTGCTGCTGCCTTCAGCATATGGCAATAAACGTCATGTAAAATGGCATTCAAACACATTATTAGCATTTAATACTGAATAAAGCACAAGAGGTGTACCTGAGGTGATCATTATCTTTTATCCTGTTGTTCAGCTGGAAGAAATAGAAGCCGTTTCTAAAATTTCAATTTGAGGTGTTGGTTATGTTACATGTTATGTTATGTTATCTTTCGGTGTGTGCAATGTGCTTTTGTGTTTTTCCTCTCTCTGTTGCTGCGTCCCAATCCGCATACTATCCGTCTTAAATAGTATGTGAAAGTAGAATTAGTATGTCCCAAATCGTAGTATGTTGAAAAGAGTATGCCTAAAACTCCCGGATGGTTTATAATTTCCGGTCAAAATTTTAAGTGTAGAAGCGTCCATACTCTAACCTCTGATATTGCCCACAGTACATTGCGCGTTGGACGTGAATTCGATTAGAACTACAAAAACGCGGGTGAAAAGTGTAAACAAACTACAAACATGATGGACGCGCGAGACCAACCGTCAAGCAGAGAGGCTTCAGTAAAGATGTTTGTATGACTGTTAATTAATATCTAGCCCACTGGAGAATATTTAAATACCGTTATCTGTGTTATATTTCATCTGCAACAACAATACTGAACTTATATAAAGACGTGTTTGGACATTACCGTCTGAATGCAGAATTATCCAAAGACCTGAGGAGATTTCTCTGCATGAAAGACTTGTGAATGGTAGATTATCCTGCTGCTGCTTCTCCAATAAGGTAGGAAATTAAATACGACAGAAATGTGGATGATTGACAGGGCTCTTAACTAAGCAACACAACGATCTGTGAAACGAGGAAGTAGTATGTCCCAAAGCTTGCATACTTTTCTGTTACTCACTCAAAAGTATATATTTTTCCTCCACAAAAAAAGTACATACTTTTAGGTCGTAGTAAGTATGCGAATTGGGACGCAGCATGTGTCTCTCTTGCTGCGTCCCAATTCGCATACTCTTTTCAACATACTACGATTTGGGACATACTAATTCTACTTTCACATACTATTTTGGACGGATAGTATGCGGATTGGGACGCAGCATCTCTCTCTCTCCCTGCAGGCAACTGTCCACCTGGAAGTGATCATTGGATCTTTCCAGTGATTGGCTGTTGGGAGAGGAGAGAGAGTATTTAAGCTGAGCTGCACTTCAAACCAGTTGTTGGTGGTGGCTAGATTGTGCAGCGGCTGAGCTCATCTCCACGTTACAGACCTGTTGCTTGCTAGAGCTTTAAAGACTTGATTTACCTTAAATAGCTCTTGTGTGTTAAAGCTGCTGAAATCAGAATTCTACTTTCAGTGATCTTGTTAGCATCTAATTGTTCACCCAAAGAGAAGTGAGTGGTTGTTTTGTTTGCTTATTTTTATTTTGAGGGTGAAGTAGGAAGGTTGTTGTTTTGAATCCGTTTTCTCCTGTTTATGTTAGTAAAGGGAGTTAGTTTAGGTTAATGTACTTTCTCTTTTTATTTCAGATTAGTAAGATATAATATTAGGAGTTAGCTTGATTTTTTTTTTTTTTTTTTTTTTTTTTTTTTTTTTTTTTTTTGGCCTTGCCCTCTTCTGAGTTAATACCCCGTTTTCTTTATTTTATTTTGATATGTAAAGAAACTTCTCTTTCTTGGTTTGACCTTGTTTAAGACTCTAGTCCAGGGGTGCTCAATCCTGTTCCTGGAGATCTACCTTCCTGCAGATTTCTGTTGCAACCCATATCAAACACACCTGCCTGTAATTATCAAGTGGTGTTCAGGTCCTAATTAAATGGTTCAGGTGTGTGTGATCAGGGTTGGAGCTGAACTATGCAGGAAGGTAGATCTCCAGGAACAGGATTGAGCACCCCTGCTCTAGTCCTTTTCGGGGAGATGAGATCTAACCCCCTTTTTCTTTTTCTTTTTTTCTTCTTTCCCCCAGCCGTTGCACATCACCCATCACCAAACATTTATTTTCTGTTACGGTCACATCCCTAGACCTAAGAAGATCGTAACGGTTAGGACAAAAACTCCTTTTAATATGGTAAATATTCCTTTTATTGCATGCCATTGCTTTTATATAGAACACTATTTACATCAGCCTTTAGCCTTGATAGTCAGGCTTGTTCCTGTTGGTCATCAATCTGGCAACCTGCGCTTGCGTGTGTTTTAAAGCAGGGGTGCAATACCTAGTTCGACCACTGGTTGTTAAACTCGCATACTACACCTTTAATCATCATTTGGGAAATATTTAAAAAAGGAAAAAAAAACATTCACAGGAGGGCTAATAACTGTATACTGAAGAACATTGGCAAAAAACAAACCCCAAAATTGAAATTCACAAAAGCTTATGAGTGAGTAAATATTTTTGAAACGTTCGTTTTTGTGTGAACAATCTCTTTAAGGGTATCCTAAAGAAATAGTTCACACTCCTAGTCTATTATGCAGACTGTTGCTCTGATCAGCATATGGGCGCATTAATAATGTACAGGAGATGTTTAGTATGTCACTCGCGTTTCTCCAGCTTCAGTTTCACTAATGCAGGATCCACTAAGAGAGTGAAATATTCCCATGGGATGCACTTTTTGTTTTAGTCACTTATACATTCCCAAAAGATGCTCGTCTGTCTGGTTTGCATTAACTCTTATTGTGTATTTTTTGCGACAATTGCTATAAACATTATGATAAAAATATATATAATATAATATTTTAAAAGCTAAATAGGGGGTGGCTCAGTGGTTAGCACTGTCGCCTTACAGAAAGAAGGTCACTGGTTCTAGTCCAGGGTGGTATGGGTGTTTCCCGGTACTGTGTTGCAGCTGGAAGGGCATCCGCTGCATAAAACATATGCCGGAATAGATGATGGTTCATTTCGCTGTGGTGACCCCTGATAAATAAGGGACTTTATTTTATTTATTTATTATTATATTTTATTTTACTATTATTTATTTATTTTACTTCATTTTGTTTATTTATTTTATTTTACTTGAATTTATTTTATTTTACTTTATTGAAATTTTTTATTTATTTTACTTTATTGAATTTTTTTATTTATTTTACTTTATTTTATTTATTTTTTATTATACTTTTATTTTATTTTACTTTAATTAATATTTTTTTATTTTACTTTATTTAATTTATTAATTTATTTTACTTTATTTTATTTTACTTTATTTTATTTATTTATTTATTTTACTTTTATTTTATTTTACTTTTTTTGATTAATAAATTTTGTATTTTATTTTTTATTTTACTTTATTTAATTAATTAATTTTTTATTTTACGTTATTTTATTTTTCTTTATTTAATTTAGTTATTTTTATTCTATTTTATTTTAATTTATTTTATTTATTTATTTTATTTTAATTATTTATTTTATTTATTTATTTATTATTTTACTTTATTTTATTTATTTTATTTTATAAATTTTTTATTTTATTTTATTTTACTTTATTTTATTTATTTATTTTTTATTTATTTTACTTTTTATTTTATTTTACTTTTATTTAATTAAATTTTATTTTATTTTACAAAATCATCGTCTCTCTGGCCCTGCTTATGAGTAAAGTGAAAGATAACCAAAGCTCTCCATATTAGAGAATTTTTTTTATAAAATTATTACAAGTTATTTAAATTAATAATTAAAAATTATTAGTAAATTAAAATATTCTCAAAAATAAAACACTATACGATTATGATCTCCTATCAGTTTTGCCCAGGTACAACACAACTGTGACTCCTAAATGAGCAACACACACTCAAAAAATGGGATTGAAACAACACAATTCTTGTTTTTTTAGGACAACTTAATTGTTTCATGATCAATCCACTTAAATTTGTAAAAATGATGAAGTTAATTGATTTGTGTTGTAACTACATGAAGCAACCAATTTCTTCACGTTGTCTCAACACAAATCTATTAACTTAATTGCTTTTACAAATTTTAATGGATTGAACATGAAATAATTGTCCAAACAAAACTCCTCAAGAATTATGATATTTCAGCTCATTTTAAATAAGTAGTTTGAACAAGCAGCACAAATCTTTGTTTGAGTGAGGGATTAAACCGGTTTCTGCAATAATCTGCAATGAATCTCTTGCATTCGCTCAGGAATGCTGAAGATCTTGCTTCTGTGAATCACCTGATCAGTCGCTCTTCTGTTCTTCTGGACAATAATCAACTATTCACTGAGAAGCTAAACAGGTTTTGGGGGGTCACACACACTGCTGGGGGTCAGAAAAGCCTGATAACTCTCTTTCTGTTTGCTCTGCCCTGAACTGAACACTCTTCAATGCCTGATTTTCTCCTCTCAGTTTCTTCAACTCCATTTCTCCATGGGGTTTTCCCCTTGCGGTGGTGATGGACTGTCAGTGTGAAGCACTCATGCGGATTAGACAATACACTCTTAAAGACACTAATTCTGTTTTATATATACAGTGTGAAATTCATTCATTCACACATAGTCCTTTATTTATCTGGGGTCGCCACAGCGGAATGAACCGCCAACTATTCCGGCATACGTTTTATGCAGTGGATGCCCTTCCAGCTGCAACACAGTACTGGTAAACCTCATACACTCTTACATTCACTCATACACTACAGCCAATTTAGTTTATTCAAATCACCTATCAATAAACCGGAGCACCCAGAGAAAACCAACACCAACATGGGGAGAACATGCAAACTCCACACAGAAACGCCAACTGGTCCAGCTGGGACTCGAACCAGCAGCATTCTTGCTGTGAGGCAACAGCGCTAACCACTGAGCCACCGTGCCACCCACACTGTAACAATATCTGTCAATTAACAGTTTCCGTATTTTGTGTTTATTTACGGTTGTGAATTGCATTATGGGATGTTGATCTCTGCTCTGGTGACTTTAGATGTTGAAAATTGAACTTTACAGTTTAACAGTGACTTTTATTGACATTTTAGTAGTTTGAAATACTGTAATATAATGAGAGAGAAATAAGTCTGTAAAATAACAGAAAATGTGCTGGCAGTTTATTACAAAGCTTTTGTAGCGTAACATACAACTCAAACCCAGACAATATTGTTACGATTACCAGTGATCCAGCCTGAGCAGATCGCTGGTAAACACCCATGGACTACAAATCTGCCATTTTATGAACTACAACTCCATACATGCACTCTAATCACACACACATGTTCCTCATCCTGACTGATTGCACACACACACCACCGGAGGCTTGTCAAAGACTGATTACACACAGTACATAAGCAGCACACACACTCACTTCAGGTCCGAAACGGGTAGAAAATGGCAGAGGGAGTGGGATAATGGAGATAAAGGAAGACATATGCATTGTATTCAAAAATGTGTGGGTAGTATTAGAAATAAGTTTGGTAATAGAAAGAATGATGTGGTGATAACAAGGCTGCGTGTTGGTCATTGTTTGCTAAATCACTATAGGTACAGAATAGGAAAGCATGAGACTGGCTGCTGTGATAAATGTGGGAAAACAGAAACAATAGAACATGTAATTACAGAATGTGTTGCATATGATAAACAGAGATGCCAATTAATACAAGTCTTAAACTTATACGGGATAAATAATCTGTCACTTCAGACCTTATTAGGAAATGGTTCTAATCAAGTTAAAATAATACTGTAATTAATTAATTAATTACTTAAAAGAAACAAAACTGATTAATAGAATTTAAGAATGGTTAAGCAAAATAAAGGAATTGTGAATGTATTCAGGTATTAAAAATTATTTTATTATTATTATTATTTTTTTTTCTCTCTCTTTCCTCTTCCCTCTATCTTCTCTTCTCCTTCCTGTCACCTCTTCCCTCTGGTAATCTCATCCCCTTCATTCTTATCATATGTCTTTTGATCTCATGCTTTTACTACATTATGCGCTCCACACTCCTATCCAGTAGGTGGCGGGAATGCACCATGTAAGTTGGTCTGCCAACCGCAATTAATCCTACAAGAAGAAGAAGAACTTCAGGGCCGAGTCTTGTGCTGCGTCCCAATTCGCATACTTATACTATGACCTAAAAGTATGTACTTTTTTTGTGGAGGAAAAATATATACTTTTGAGTGAGTAACAGAAAAGTATGCAAGCTTTGGGACATACTACTTCCTCGTTACACAGATCGTTGTGTTGCTTAGTTAAGAGCCCTGTCAATCATCCACATTTCTGTCGTATTTAATTTCCTACCTTATTGGAGAAGCAGCAGCAGGATAATCTCCCATTCACGAGTCTTTCATGCAGAGAAATCTCCTCAGGTGTTTGGATAATTCTGCATTCAGACGGTAATGTCCAAACACGTCTTTATATAAGTTCAGTATTGTTTTTGCAGATGAAATATAACACAGACAACGGTATTTAAATATTCTCCAGTGGGCTAGATATTAATTAACAGTCATACAAACATCTTTACCGAAGCCTCTCTGCTTGACGGTTGGTCTCGCGCGTCCATCATGTTTGTAGTTTGTTTACACTTTTTACCCGCGTTTTGTAGTTCTAATCTAATTCACGTCCAACGCGCAATGTACTGTGGGCAATATCAGCGGTTAGAGTATGGACGCTTCTACACTTAAAATTTTGACCGGAAATAGTAAACCATCCGGGAGTTTTTGGCATACTCTTTTCAACATACTACGATTTGGGACATACTAATTCTACTTTCACATACTATTTAGGACGGATAGTATGCGGATTGGGACGCAGCATTGTATTCTGTTATCTGTTTTCAGCCAGTTTCAATTCTAAGCGGTTTCTTGTTTTGTTTTTGCCGTGTGTTTACCCTCGCCTTGTTATCCTGTTTATCCCTGCCTGCTGCCAGCCTTTTGATTATCTGCCTGTTATATTGACGACGACTCTGGATTGCCCTCATACATCTGTTTGCTCCTGTTCTGATCATTGCTTGTCTGACCACCCCTTTAATAAATCTTGCATTTGGATCCGCATCCTGTTGTCTGCATCCTATCCTTGGTTACGAATATATCACTTTAAACTATTAAAAATGTTCATAAACGTCTCTTTTACAGACTTTTCAAGGCTAAAAGTTGGAAGAAAGATCAAGATCCTGTAGTGCAATTCAAAAGCAGAAATAAATGGGAAAACAATAAAAACATGAATAACAAAATACTGAAAACTGCACCTTTACGAATTTTTTTTTTTTTTACGGTGTACTTATTCATTCTGACTGTTTTTCTTTATCAAAGCTAAATTATATCCTCACAAGATGGCACTTGTTATTAGATCATTTTTTCTTGCAATTATTTGGTAGAGGAAATACTGGATAAGAAATATATTTAAAAAGGGGGTTATTGTGAAACTTTACTGAAATATTTGGTATGAATATTATAAATATGCACACAACCTTTTATTCATATTAATAACTATAAAATAATATTAATAACTGTTAGATGGACTGACAGAACGGATCTCATGTTGGGACAGAAGTAATATATTACATTATAAGCTTAAGTCACTTGTTTTGTTACCTAAATTCATTCATTCATTCATTTTCTTTTCGGCTTAGTCCCTTTATTAATCCGGGGTCACCACAGCGGAATGAACCGCCAACTTATCCAGCATGTTTTTACGCAGCGGATGCCCTTCCAGCCGCAACCCAACTCTGCGAAACATCCACATTCACTCATTCACTTTGGATAATTTAGCTTACCCAATTCACCTGTACCGCATGTCTTTGGACTGTGGGGGAAACCCACGCGAACGCAGGGAGAACATGCAAACTTCACACACAAACGCCAGCTGACCCAGCCGAGGCTCAAACCAGTGACCTTCTTGCTGTGAGGCAACAGCACTACCCACTGCACCACTGCGTCGCCACGTTACCTAAATCTGTTACTTTATTACTTTTAAGGAAAGTAATGTGAATGTATGTGTATATTTTTGCTTGTTTTAAAATTAAGAGCTTAAAATTGTAATATATTACTTTTTTAGAAAACAATATTGTCTATTAATATTTTACTTTTTAATAAGATAAAATTGGCTATGAAATTGAGCTTAACATGAAAATATATTACTTTTTACACAACACAGTTGGCTATTAAATTGAGCTTAAAATTGTAATTTTTTTTTACAAAACTAAATTGGTTATGAATATATTAACTTTTTATTACAATAAAATCGGCTATTAAATTTAGCAACAAAAAAAAGGCTATTAAATTGAGATTAAATTATATTACTTTTTACACACAGTTGGCTATTAATACATTACTTTTTTTACTACAAATTTGGCTATTATATTTTGCTTAATGACTATGATTTGAGAGATATCTTAATCTTATCTTCTATTAACAACAATCTTAAGTTATTTTTTTAAAAACTTTTTTCCAGCTCTGCAACTGTACCATAATATAAAAAAGTTTTTTAAAGTGCAATTAAATTAAACTGATGTATTATTGTAAACATTAGTGTAACAAACGTTTAATAAATACTACATGACAATGTAACTAAAATTAAATCGTTTTTTCTTTATTGTAAACAATTCAATCATAAGACTTTGTGATTACAATGTGCAATTTAATAATGCATTTATAAATACCTTTTTTGCTCATATCAGAATTAATTTTTGCAAGTAAACAATTTTACAACATCATACATTTAACAACAGCTATGACAGAATCTAATAGGACTAGAATTTTCCTTAATTTATTATTTATTTGTTGTGATTTATCCAGCAATTTCTTTTGTTTTACCCATAATTACGCTTGTAAACGTTATCATTTAATTAATCATACTTTTATCTTGGTCTAAAGCGTCCTTTGTGCCCAATTGATTGTTTCATGCCAATGTATTTATGTATACACGTGAAGTCCCGCCCCCGTTATATTAGCTGGTTAATTTGCATACTCAAACCCCACCCTCCGCCCATTCGCTGCCGCGTCATGGTCATGACCGACTGAACATTATCCGGTTAATTTACATACTAAGCCCCGCCCGCTGTGGCGAGCATGTCCGTGCTTCCACCCGGGATCATCCGCGGAAAAGGAAGAATATCAGCGGCTGTCAGAAAAGTTTTCCTGCGGGAAGAGGCTCGTGTTCGCTCGGGCTGAAGGACCGCCGGGGGATCGCGCTCTCAGGATTAATAATTGCCACAATAAACTGATATATTTCTGTCATGGACGCGCTAAAATCAGCCGGACGCGCGATCATTCGCAGTCCCAGTCTGGCGAAACAGTCCTGGATCTCTGGGAAACATAAAAGTGAGTTTTTACCAGCTGTCAGACTACATGCATTTGCATGGAAACGACGTTTATTTACTGTTGTTTATATCTGTTGATCTGCTTTAAAGTTCAGAGTCAAAGTTGTCTGCAACTTGGATGTTAAGACAGGAAATTACAGGCATTTACGTGACATTTCATAACAAATTAGTCAGTATTTATAAGTTATCTCAATTTCTGTGCAATTTTGATGAAATTACACGTATTTTCATGATTGTGGTGTGGTGTTCATGGTATACGCTGATAGATTTGTTACCACAAAGCGTTGGAAAACGAGAACCGTTGCATAAAGAACCGATTTTTAAACACTGAAGGTGAATGATTTTCCCTTGGTTTATTTGAGTTTGTCTTGGACTGTTTTACAACACGACAGGTGATTAATGATTCTTATTAGTCGGTTCTTTAAAGTGTATCAAATCAAACCTCTCGATAGTAGTGCTAGTTCGATTCGCGATCGAGTGATTCTTATGAATCGGTTCTAATCAAGCGACCCGCGATTTGCGTTTATCTGATTTCCTCAGCGAATGATTCTTGGACTTAGTTTTTTGTATCGACTCATATGTGGATCAAATGTGGATTAGTATAACTTGGTTTCCCAACAAATTGTTTAGAAGTCACTTGAGTAGTTGAAAACATACAGCAAGTTCTTCGAATCCCTATGAACCGATTCTTTAAAGTGAATCATAGCCTTACAGAACACCGAATCCGATCTATATGGACGTAACCTGGTGTTTGTCTTTTTGTAGAGATCATTGTCGTGATATGGAGCTGATCTTGGCAACCAAGAGTTTCTAGGCATTGCTTTTTAAGTCTTGCTTGTTTTTACGGGGCGCAAAAGAAAGCTGACAGACATTAGTCTCTAATTTTCTGTCATACATTAATTCATCATTCATTTTTCTTCGGCTTAGTCCCTTTACTCATCAAAGGGTCACCAAAGCGGAATGAACCGCCAACTTATCCAGCATATGTTTTACACAGCGAATGCCCTTCCAGCTGCAACCCAGTACTGGGCTTCGATTCATGATTGAGTGATTCTTACGAGTCAGTTCTAATCAATCAAACTGCGATTTGTGTTTATCTGATTTCCTCAGCGAATGATTCTTGGACTTAGTTTTTTGTATCGACTCATATCTGGGATCAAATATGGATTAGTATAACTTGGTTTCCAAACAAATCGTTTAGAAGTCACTTGAGTAGTTGAAAACATACAGCAAGTTGTTCATTCCTATGAACCGATTCTTAAAAGTGAGTCAAAACCATACAGAACACCGAATCTGATCTATATGGACGTAACCTGGTGTTTGTCTTTTTGTAGAGATCATTGTCGTGATATGGAGCTGATTTTGGCAACCTCTAGGCAATGCTTTTTAAGTCTTGCTTTTTTTACTTGGCGCTAAAGAAAGCTGACAGACATTAGTTTCTAATTTTCTGTCATTTTATTCATCATTCATTTTCCTTAAGTCCCTTTATTCATCAGGGGTCACCACAGTGGAATGAACCGCCAACTTATCTAGCATATGTTTTACACAGCGGATGCCCTTCCTGCTGCAACCCAGTACTGGGAAGCACCCATACAGCACGATGGATGATTTAATGATTTGTATTATTCGGTTCTTTAAAGTGAATCAAATCAAACCGCACAATTAGTAGATGTTAGTTCGATTCGCGATCGAGTGATTCTTAATCGGTTCTTATCAATCAAACTGCGATAAGTGTTTATCTGACTTCCTCAACGAATGATTCTTGGACTTAGTTTTTTGTATCGACTCATATCTGGATGAAATGTTGATTAGTATAATTTCCCAACAAATCTTTTAGAAGTCACTTGAGTAGTTGAAAACACACAGCAAGTTGCTCGAATCCTGAACAAATTATTCATATGAACCGATTCTTTAAAGTGAATCAAAACCAGAAACAGAATATATATACACTCACTGGCCACTTTATTAAGTACACCTTTCTAGTACCAGGTTGGACCCCCTTTTGCCTTCAGAACTGCTTTAATCCTGGCCATTCTCCTCTGACCTCTGGCATCAACAAGGCATTTACACACACAGAACTGCCGCTCACTGGATATTTTCTCTTTTTCGGACCATTCTCTGTAAATCCTAGAGATGGTTGTGCGTGAAAATCCCTGTAGTTTCTGAAATACTCAGACCAGCCCGTCTGGCACCAACAACCATGCCACGTTCAAAGTCACTTAAATCACCTTTCTTCCCCATTCTGATGCTGCAGCAGATCCTCTTGACCAGGGGTCACCAAACTTGTTCCTGGAGGTCCGGTGTCCTGCAGATTTAAGCTCCAACCCTAATCAAACACACCTGAACAAGCTAATCAAGGTCTTACTAGGTATACTTGAAACACCCAGGCAGGTGTGTTGAGGCAAGTTGGAGTTAAACCCTGCAGTGACACCGGCCCTCCAGGACCAAGATTGGTGACCCCTGGTCTTGACCATGTCTACATGCCTGAATGCATTGAGTTGCTGCCATGTGATTGGTTAATTAGACATTTGTGTTAATGAGCAGTTGGTCAGGTGTACCTAATAAAGTGGCCGGTTAGTGTATATGGACATAACCTGGTGTTTGTCTTTATTTAGAGATCATTGTCATTATATGGAGCTGATCTTTGCAACCAAGAGTTTCAAGGGAATGCTTTTTAAGTAGGCATGGGCCGGTATAAAAATCTGACGATATGATAACCTTGGATAAAAATATCAGGGTTTCACGGTTTTGTGATTACTGCTCTAAAATATGTGCTTTTTAAATGTCTGGGTAAAAAACTAAAACTTTTTTTCCCCTTTGAACACAATATATTTTATTTTGAGAAACATTTAAAGGGCACCTATGGTAAAAAAAATCAACTTTTCAAGCTGTTTGGACAGACATATGTGTAGGAATAGTGTATAGACCGTCATATTGGAGTGATATAAACACACCCAGTGCTTTTTTTTTTCAATTTAACAACATAAAAACGGTGGACCAATTGGAGCGGTTTTGAGACCGACCGCAACTTGACGTAGGAGTGCGGTCCCCCCGGCGGCCCGGCCACCGAATTGATTGACAGCTGAGTATTAACATGTCTCCGTAGTAACATGTATAATCATATCCACAAGACAGGACGTGCGCAAAGCAACCGGGAATAAAAGGTCTGTTCAGTTTGCTAGGATCATCAATCATTATCAAATGTGATCAAGAGTGAGTTTGACAAGTTTAAAATCTTTTAAAACAGTGCATGTTTGTAATGAATTGCAGCGATTCACTTCAGATTTACTTCATCAGCAGAGCCGCGTGTCAGTATAATTTTTGAGTTTGTGAAAGTTAAATCAGGTTTATTTTGTACATTAACACAACAGATATCCATACAGCAGTGGATATTAACTTGTATCCTGTCACATTTGCGTTCAAAGACAGTGCAAAGGTAAATGCGCGCGCTGTATGTGTGTGTCTCCGCGCTGTGTGTGTGCGTGAACTTTGTAACGACATTGTGTGTGACTCATCCTTGCAGCTCCACAACAAATGCATCAAATAATCATTGGTAAAGTTCTTACTGTAGTATTTCTCACAAACGTTACGTGAGATCTGCTTCCTTTATGTCTGTCAGAACTTGTCTGAGGCGGTAAAGTCTACCGTATACGCGGCCGGCCGGAAGTGCGATATGCACATTAATATAGCGGCGTTTTTTTATGACACTGTATAACAATAATGAATATTTTTACAGAACTGTGACGGTTGGGTTTAGGGTTGTGGTGGGGGTAGGGGTTAAATAATACAATTTATTGGGTACTTTAATAGATAAGATAAATAAAATTCGGTACAACTACTGTTTTTACGCTTCTGTGACGGTTGGGTTTAGGGTTGGGGTGGGGGTAGACGATAATAAAATACAATAAATCAGAAATTTCATAAATAACATAAATAATTCTCGTTAACTTCCGGCCGCAAACGTATCCGATCTAGCAACAACCGTCTGAGGCAGCCGAGGGCGGAGACTGAGGCACGCTGACAGGCACGTGGGAACGGTGGGCGGGGAGGACTAACCTTAAAGGCCCAGTACACAAAAACAGCAAAAAGCTGTTGAGAGCTACAAAATACAAATTAGGAAAGGTATAATCAATAATCTGATGGGTGTTTTGAGCTGAAACTTTACAGACACATTCTGGGGGCACAAAAGACTCATATTAAATCTGGAAAAAGGGGTAACCTAGGTGCCCTTTATAATATTTTGGAAGAGTAAACATGTCAGGCTAAATAATTCAAATGAATCATTGACGTCTACTGTCTACATTAGTTTCTAAAACATTGATTTTTTTTACAATTTAAAACAGCATATTTGGCTATCTTTTCTGCTGGAGATACTGTTGTCCTAAAAAAATTAGAAAACAAAAAAAATCTTACATATACCTTAGGACCAGTTTTGGGGAGTAACGGAATACACGTACCGGCGGTACGTATTTAGAATACTATTCATGAGTAACTGTATTCCGTTACAGTTACTATTTTTAAACAGGGTATTTCGAATACAGTTACCTTCCTAATACCATTGGAATACTTCGGGCGATGCGTGTCTGGCCCGTAATAATATTACTAAATTGCCGCCGAAACCATAGAAACAGAAGCTACACTCCCGACTGCAATCACCAGCGTTAACTCAGTGAGACTCATGCAAATGACCCTGTTCTCAAGCTCTCACGCCACACCTCCATTTTCTCACGCAGCAAAAAGGACGATCGCAAACACCGAACAACCGGACAACAACCATGATTTTCAAATAAACTGCTTTTTTTTGCCGTCATTGTTCGTGAATTCGCTGCTTGATGTTTCGTTTGCGCTTTCAGAGGTTTCATTTACGCTTCTTAAATTTACGTTCGCTTTTCTGACACAAATGTAGGCGGGACACCTTAGCCAAAGTTGGCAGCCCTGGTTAACTTGAGTGTACAAATATGAAGGATTCAGACCAGGGGCTCGAGGGGTTAGAGCCGCAACCGAAGCAACTTTCTAGCAGCAGTAAAGGAAAAAATGCATTCACGTCTTGGAAGTTCAAGCATTTTTTCTCTTTAAAGAATGAAAGGGGTGAGCGAAACCTGACAGTGCAGTGCAATCTCTTTTTCTGTGCAGACTGTGAAATACAAAGGGTAAGCAAAATGCATATTATATACATATACTGGATATTACAGACAGTAATGGTGTCTATGTTCAAGCACTTTTTATCTTTATTATAGAAACAGAAATTGAATTTGTTGACACTTTGATAAATAAACATTATTTAATAAACATTATTATATTGTTTTATTTATTTATCAGTCAATAATGGCCATTAGAGGCCCTCTGTTTTCCTGCAGAAATTGCTACCAACGCATAGTGTGACATTTAATAGACTTGAAGGCTGTTTTTAAGGGGAAGTATTCCAAGTATTTAGAATACAGTACCAGGATTAAGCAAAGTAACGGAATACGTTACAAAATACATTTTAAAGCAGGTATTCTGTAACTAAATACATTTACAAAGTATTCTCCCCAACACTGCTTAGGACAGGGATGTCCAAACTCGGTCCTGGAGGGCCGGTGTCCTGGAGAGTTTAGCTCCAACCCTAATCAAACAGACCTGAACCAGCTAATCAAGCTCTTAGTAGATATACTAGAAACTTCCTGACAGGTGTGTTGAAGCAAGTTGGAGATAAACTCTCCAGGACACCGGCCCTCCAGGACCGAGTTTGGACATCCCTGCCTTAGGAGCAGTATAGCAGAATATTTTGGCGGTTTTAAACCCTTGACTTTTCCAAACCGTAGTATACCTTGAAAGCGGTTATCGTCCCATCCCTATTTTTAAGTCTTGCTTTTTTAGGGGGCGCATAAGAAAGAGCTGACAGACATTAGTCTCTCATTTTCTGTCATTTCTGTTTGTCTTATTGCAATGTTGTGTCAGCTCCAGTAAAGCACACCCTCAAAGGAATTGTTCCAAACCTGCGTGACTCACTTTCTGTCTTTTTCCTTTGGAACATAAAAGGTGAATTGGTTTTGAAGAATGTTGGCTGCCATTTTCAATAGTTAATGAAAGCGGACAGGGACAGAGCCTGTCAAGCTCCAAAATGATAAAGCACAGAATCAAAGCTTCAGAAAAGTGGTCCATACCGCGCTCATGTTACTGCAAGTCTACAGCATCAAATATAGACTCAAATTTGGGCCTGTTTCTATACAAACAGTTGCTTTATCACTTATCACCTATATTAGGGCTGCACATTGATATCGCATCTGTAATAGTCACATTGCTAGGCCTGTCATGATAAGGAATTTTTGTTGTGCGATTACATTGCCACAGAATTTGTTGCATTAAGCAATATTATTGTCATTTTGAGATCATTTTATGCCACTGATTATATAATGATTATATAACAGCATAATAATGCAAATAACCATAAACTGTTTAAAATACTTATCATTCTTAAGGTTATTTAGATTCTATAATTTGATGTTAGAATGGGTGTGTATGGGTGTTTCCCAGTGATGGGTTGCAGCTGGAAGGGCATCCGCTGCGTAAAACATATGCTGGATAAGTTGGCGGTTCATTCCGCTGTGGCGACTTCAGATTAATTAGGGACTAAGCCGAAAAGAAAATGAATGAATGAATGAATTTGATGTTAAAAAGGTAAATGTCCTATTATATATGCTATTAAATGTACTATTAGGTAAATGTCCAATTATAAACCGTTGAGGTAGAACATAAATGGCTTTAACGTTATTTGTGAATTTGTTATATATATATTTGTTATATATATATATATTGTTGAAAAACAATTATTGAGGTCATTTCCAAGTATTGCACGATAAGTCAATAAATCCATTATTGTGACAGGCAAACACATCGCAGGATCTGCAGTGTCGAGTTGGGATTATAGTGGACCAGGAACTACAGTTCAGAACATTGAGGAGTCATTGCAAAGTTTAACCTTTAAATGAGTGAATCTTTTTCATTTTGCTTGTGTTTTAAGGGCTTGTAACTAATACGATTTCAACGAATTCAAACCATTTGTAAGAAATTATAATGTTTGTAGCTTTAGCAAAGATTAATTGTATTAATTTTTATACAATAAAGACTATGCAGTGTTATTTATTTACATTTTACTATTACTTTCGTACCTGAACACACATACCCCCGGTTTCACAAACAAGGTTTAAGGCTAGTCATGGATTAAATTGCATGTTTGAGCTGTCTCAACTGCAATTAACTTGCAGTGAGATGTCTTAAAATATGTCAGTGTCATTTTTTGTCTCCAGGTGGACACCAGTAATGTATTTTTCTAAGGCTGTTTTTATAAATGTGGCTTAAATAGCCTAATTTAACTAAGGTCTAGTCCTGGCTTAAGCAAAGCCCTGTTTGTGAAACTGGGCCTTAGACTCCCCCAAAAAAGCACCATTTAATTTCTTTCTTTTTTTCTTCTTTATTTTATTTATCTATGCTTACTGTATTTATTATATTTTATGCACATGCACTGCACTACAAAATTATCTCAATCAGTCTAAAATGATTAATTCTTTCCGAATAGAGCTATTCAAGTCATCTATCTATTCATTCATTTTCTTTTCGGCTTAGTCCCTTTATTAATCTGGGGTCGCCACAGCGGAATGAACCGCCAACTTATCCAGCACGTTTTCACACAGCGGATGCCCTTCCAGCCGCAACCCATTTCTGGGAAACATCCACACACATTCATTCACACTCATACACTACGGACAATTTAGAATTCACCTGTACCACATGTCTTTGGACTGTGGGGGAAACCGGAGTACCTGGAGGAAACCCACGCGAACGCAGGGAGAAAATGCAAACTTCACACAGAAACGGCAACTGACCCAGCTGAGGCTCGAACCAGCGACCTCCTTGCTGTAAAGCTACTTACTGCGCCACTGCGTCAGCTGGTCCGACGAATTTAAAACATGTGCGCTTGCGCTGTTCTCCCGGAGCGCTTGGCTCACAGCCAAACTCCTCACCTGTGTCAGCCAGCCTGTTCATTTGTGTTTATTTAGTTTAGTTGTTGTTGCTGTGTGTCTTTCTCTCGATTAAGTGATCAATTTATTAGATAAGCTTGTGCAGCTCAATTTAGTATCTATTGAGAATTTGAACGATCTTTATGAGAATTGGCTTATATCAGATCTTGTTTTGCTAAATGGCTAACAGTGTGTACTTTACGAGAGATTTAGTAATCCTGAGCAGCATAGTGTTATGTTAGTTAGTTTATGGAGGCGTTGCCACATGTGTAATTATATTTTGTAGTTATGAAGTTTAGTTAAGCGACGTGCTATAGATTACGGTATTGTTTCTGCATTTTTGTTAGAATTATTTCAGTGTTTCGTCTAGGATTTTTTCCAGCTGTGGCGGCAGGCCTTTTGATCTACCAACTACCTTTTGTGTTATTTCAGTGACAAATATGACGCAGTACTACACATCGGATTTATGTAATACGAGCATGCAGATCTTTATGCTTGCGCTATGATTTCCTCTGTTCGTGCACAAAACTTCTTGCACGCCCTCAAATATATACGCTGCTCAAGTGCAATTTAGCACGTTTAAGTAGTGAATTTATCTACAACCTTTATTAGATTTGCAAGGAATATTTATGAATGTCTCCAATAGACCTACAGAGCGGCAATAATGCGTCCTGAGGTAAAGTGAAACGGCTATAATTAACTTACCTTTTAATATGTTTTGGTGCGATTATAACCCGCTATTTAAAAAAACGACCAGAGATGTATAGTAACGAAGTAGAACTACTTCACTACTGTACTTAAGTACTAAAAGGTTGTATCTGTACTCTACTGGAGTATTGTTTTTTTCTCCTACTTCTACTTTTACTTCAGTACATATTTGCGATGAGATTAATACTTTTACTCCAGTAGATTTTTTATGTGTTGCATAGCTACTCGTTACAATTATAAAAATGTTACGAATCAATCATTTATTGATCAGACGATCAAAGAAGACAGCGCTGCCTGCCTGCATTGAGAGCACTTTGTTTTAGACATGGGAAAACCCAGAAATTCCACCTTCAACTCCTTCACTTTCAACTGTTCGTGGCGATGAGGAAAAAGACCACCCGTGACCCTATTTAGAGCCAATGTTTGCATTTGTCGGAGTGAAAGACAGTTTATATAGAATGAAGTGCATACTCTACCGTCGGATTTGAAGAAACATGTCAAGTTAAAGATAATATAATACACAAAACAGCAGTTTGAGCTATCCATAAGAGCTAGATAAGTTAACTAGCGTTAGCTACCCGCGGTTCATATCATGCTGCAATGTTCACATAACGTTAACTGTCTATCATAAAGGCTGTCACGCTGAATGGTGTTTTTGACTCATCATGTATATATATATATATATATATATATATATATATATATATATATATATATATATATATATATATATATTATATTATATTATATTATATTATATTATATTATATTATATTATATTATATTATAAATTGTAAACCATGGTTCTTTTTGTTCTGCTTAATCCTGTGCCCCAAAAAAGATATTTAAAATAAACAAACCAATATGTCTTTTGACTGCTTTTTTAAAATAACTACATAACACAATACTTGTACTTTTACTTTCAGTACTTGAGTAGTAAATTTTTAAATAAACTACTTGCAATACTTAAGTACAAAAAATGTTGAATACTTTAGTACTTCCACTTAAGTATTGTGCTTAAAGAGCACTTCAACTTCTACTCAAGTCACTTTTTTGATAGAGCACTTGTACTTTTACTTAAGTCTGGGTCTCTAGTACTTTATACATCTCTGAAAACGACAATGTTTTAAATGAGAAGCTGTAATGTAGCCGTGGTGGGATGAATTTTGGCGTGGCGCCCTGCCATGGTAGAATTAATGTAGCGGAAACCCTGTATTTCTTTGTTTTGGCAACACTCCTGTTTTCGTTTAATTCAGTTATTTAAAATTACATTTACATTACATCTTCTTGGATCTTGAAATTCATGAATCTTTTAAAGGCATAGCTCACCCAAAAATGGAACATAAAAGAAGATATTCGGAAGAATGTTAGAAAAAACAGTCAATGACATCTACAGTAGAAACAAAAAAATACTATGGAAGTCAATGACTGTTTTTCCAACATTCTTCAGTATTTCTTCCTTTGTGTTCAGCAAAAGAAAGACATTCAAACAGGTTACGAGCAAGTGAGGAGAAAATTATTTTTTGGGTGAACTATCCCTTTAATGCTCATTGTTTACTGAAATGCGCAGCAAATGCATTCAAAACATTCAAGACATTGCTGGATACTGTTTAATAATGAAATTTTGTGGCTATCCGCTTGTTAAGTGATGACGTGATGGAGACGTATGTAATACTGTTTCCGGGTCCAAGCCGCCACTCATTTGAATTGACAAACTATTCGTTTATGATCTCTTTTTATTCATATCACACATTACAGTGAATTTTATATAAAGTCATAGTGTACACAACAATCTCTGGGCTTGCTGCATCACAAATACCAAAATTTTAACAATTTATAAAAAATTTATCACTTTCTGGCCATCAGATATTAGGCATGGACATATATTTTGCGATCGTGATTTTCGAAAGTATTACATCGCTTTGTAAATGTTTATTATTAGCGTTTGATGAGTCTCCTCATTCAGTTTCATAGAGCGCTTGGACCCGGAAGCCCCTTCGTGTGACGTCACACTTAACAAGCGGATTAGAGGAACATTTTCCTCCACTTTATTGATAGGATTTTCTACAAATTACGAAGTATCATGTAGAGAGAGATCAGGAAAATAAACATTTTTAGAATATTCTAGTTATAAGTAAACGAAGAGATTTTCATTTTGGACATTTTGATTTCAAAAATTAAAACATTGAAGTAACTGAAGAGATGTTAATTTTTGAGATTTTTTTAAAAAAAATATTATGAGATCTTGTTTTGGCGGTTAATTTCGCTGTAGCGACCCCTGATATATAAGGGAATAAGCTGAAGGAAAATGATTGAATGAGTGAATGAGATCTTGTTTTCTAAAATAAAGACATTGAAGTAAATGAAGAGCTGTTCATTTTTGCGTGCAGTGTTTCTTTAAAGCTTCGGCACGTGCACACTGGTGTTTTCCTCTGCATGCAGCAGCGTCTTTAATATCTCAGATGTGCTTTTTGAGTCCCACAGACACACAGCAGAGTTCAGTCCAGCTGCTGCACGGTGGCGCTTCACAAAAACAAGCTTAACTGCCCGGTGACCTTTTTGTTTGCTTTCACATGGGGAACCCCTTCACAAACATGCTTAGCTGTCAGACTGATGGCAGCACACTGGGGTGTTGGAGTTCTTAGCGATGCATTATATATATTGTTGACCGTGCCGTCATTGACCAGAGTTCAAACGGGGTAAATGCAGTATAGTATTAGAGTAGTATGCAGTAGAGTATTAGAGCTATATAGATATACAGCTGAAGTCAGAATTATTATCTGTATAACGGAGAGAAGATATCACATTTCTAAACTTAAAAGTTGTAATAACCCATTTCTAATAACTGATTTCTTTGCCATTTCTTTGCCAGGATGACAGGACATAATATTTGACTAGATATTTTTCAAGATACTAGTATTCAGCTTAAAGTAACATCTAAAGGCTTAACTAGGTTAACAAGTTAGGTTAATTACAAGTTAGTCATTGTATAAGGATGGTTTGTTCTGTAGATAATTGAAAAGCAAATATTGCTTAAGGCGGCTAATAATATTCACCTTAAAATGATTTTTAAAAAATTAAAAACTGCTTTTATTCTAGCTGAAATAAAACAAATAAGACTTTCTTTAGAAGAAAAAATATTATAGGAAATACTGTGTAATTTTCCTTGCTTTGGGAAATATTTGAAAAAAAAAAAAATCACAGAAAGGGCAAACAATTTAGACTTCAACTGTGTATCTTCAATAGTCACATTGCAGGATTAGTTTATTTATTAAATAATAAAAGATGAAGATATTATTACATTGTTTTTTTATTTATACAATGATGACCATGCTATTTTTCATTTGATTGTTCAATTTCTGTGCTTGAATACTGTTAGACTCGCTAGAAAACCATAAAGCACTGTATATTTTGTTTGTAATTTATCATAATTTACACAGATGCACTGCATAGAAAAATACTTGATCAAGTTGATCTAAATCAGAGATGCCCAAACTAGGGCCTGCGGGCCAAACTTGGGCCCATGGTAACCTTTGATTTGGCCAACCGTCCCATCTGAGAAGAGAGGGAGAATGACAGGTATTCATTTATACAGATTTAGCAGATATTGCCATTTGTGATTTAACTTGACATTTAGTTTGTTTTATTCTTAAGCTACAAATAAATCTAGCTGAAATTAAGTGTTTCAATGAAATGTTGTAAATGAATGAGATTTTTTGTTTTTTTATGTAAATACTGGACAATGCACAAGACATTAGCAACTTACTAGTGTACAGAAATAAAGGTATACGAGAGCTGTCACTGGGGTGGTACCTTTTCGAAAGGTACAAATTTGTACCTAAAAGGTCCATATTAATACCTCAAGGGTACATATTAGTACCTAAAAAGTACAAAAGTGTTCCTCTTAAAATTTTTAGGTAATATATACCTTTGTGGTACCAATATGAACCTTTCAAGTACAAATGTGTACCTTTTGAAAAGGTACCACCCCAGTGACAGCTCTCGTATACCTTTATTTCTGAGAGTGTATTGACCTTATTCTACAATGTGAAAGTGCGCTCGTTATATATTTTTTTCGTGTTTTTTTTTATTTTTATTTTTTAAAGAAGATTATTCTGTTCATCAAGGCGGCGATTATTAAATGTAATAAAAGTTCAATTGTTAAATATTTATTAAAATTTTAAATAACTGCTTTCTTATTATACTATATGTAGTTTCAAAGGAAATTATTACTTCAGTCATTATTGCTTTTATTACTATTATCATTAATAATAATATCAATAATAATAATAATTATTATTAGAATTAATATTAGAGTGATTTCTGAAGGATCATGTGACTCTGAAGACTGGAGTGATGAAGCTGAAAATTCATCTTAAAAATCACTGGAATAAATTCTTAAATTATAACCTACTTTTGAACATTTAAAAATCCTATTGACCCCAAACTTTTGACCGGTTATATATTTATATTCATTCATTTATTTTATTTTCGGCTTAGTCCCTTCATTAATCCGGGGTCGCCACAGCGGAATGAACCGCTGAATGAGCAATTCTATACAACCTTGCCATGACAAAAATAGAAAAGTTTTCACCTATATAATGAAACCCTTAGTAAAGTTGTTTGTGTGGGCTTGCATTTTACTGCACTGCACAAATAGTCAAAAATGTTTCTGTCAGCATTTTCAAATGATTTTATTTGATTTATCAAAGACAGAAAAGTGACATTTTCACATCTGTCACATCCGTAACTGAGAGACGTCTCATCTGTAATGAAGCTTCTTCGTCATAAAATGCAAAAATGTTAAAAAAGAAGATGTTGTAATTGTGCCTGATGGTCTGCTAATCCTGACTCAACATTGACCGTCCTGACATTTTGACTATTGCATATGTGATACCGATGCTAAAATAATGTATATTGTGGAGCCCAATTATAATGTTCCTCCACCATGTTTTCAGTCCATGCATGAAGAAATGTGTCATCCATCCACAGCACTGAAAAAATATTCAGTATATTCCATTTATTTTATACACACATTCTCTCTCTCTCTCTCTCTCTCTCTCTCTCTCTCTCTCTCTCTCTGTCTCTCTCTCTCTCTCTCTCTCTCTCTCCTTATATATATAATATAAACAATATATACAGAACACCCCATTTTGGAAAAAAATGTGTGTGTACTGTTGAAGTCAGAATTATTAGCCCACCTTTGAATTCTTTATTCTATTTTAAATATTTCCCAAATTATGTTTAACAGAGCTAGATAATTTTCACAGTATGTCTGATAATATTTTTTCTCATGGAGAAAATCTTTATTTGTTTTATTTCGGCTAGAATAAAAGCAGTTTTAATTTTTTTAAAAACTAGTTTAAGGTAAAAATTATTAGCCCTTTTAAGCTATATTTTTATTTGAGGGACTAGAGAACAAACCATCATTATACGATAACTTGTCTAATTACCCTAACCTGCCTAGTTAACCTAATTAACCTAGTTAAGCCTTTAAATGTCACTTTAAGCTGTATAGAAGTGTCTTAAAAAATATCTAGTCAAATATTATTTACTGTCATCATGGCAAAGATAAAATAAATCAGTTGTTAGAAATGAGTTATTAAAACTATTATGATTAGAAATGTGTTGAAAATCTTCTGTACGTTAAACAGAAATTAGAGATAAAATTAAACAGGGGGGCTAATAATTCTGCCTTCAACTGTATATCCTATAAATAGGATCATCCAGACACAAAGTCATCATTCCTGAGACTGATTCTCCAGGTGTCCATGGTGACGTTATGGTGATCTGGGTTGCGGTTTGTATTTTATGGTCTGTGTGTCTTCATTGAACCGCAGAAGACAGACAGATTTCCTGCAGATTAGACTTCACATCATCACCTTCTCTGAGCATATATTCAGTCAAATCAGCGGTGAGAGTCTCTGCAGTAATAGCAGACACTAGCTGTTATACTTGGGCCTGTTTTAACAGGAAATGTCAGCAGACACACAGTCAGAGCATAACAACCAAAAAAAAAATTACAGTGCTTTTTGCACTAAATGCACCCATTGCCATGATGCACTGTATATAAGTGCTGATTTGCAAGATCATGTGGCCACTTTTGCGCTATGACGATAAACAGAAATGATGATGAGGAGTATGTATATGTGTGTATATCTATCTATCTATCTATCTATCTATCTATCTATCTATCTATCTATCTATCTATCTATCTATCTATCTATCTATCTATCTATCTATCTATCTATCTATCTATCTATCTATCTATCTATCTATCTATCTATCTATCTATCTATCTATCTACACACACAAACACAGAATAAGGTGACACGGTGGCTCAGTGGTTAGCACTGTCACCTCACAGCAAGAAGGTTGCTGGTTCGAGTCCCGGCTGGGTCTGTTGTCATTATGTGTGGAGTTTGCATGTTCTCCCTGTGTTGGCGTGGGTTTCCTCCGGGTGCTGCGGTTTCCTCCTCAGTCCAAAGACTTGCACTATAGGTGAATTGAATAAACTAAATTGACTGTAGTATATGTGTGTGAATGTGAAAGTGTATGGGTGTTTCCCAGTACTGGGTTGCAGCTGGAAGGGCATATGCTGGATAAGTTGGCGGTTCATTCTGCTGCTGCGACCCCAGATAAATAAGGGACTTAGCCGAAGGAATATGAATGAATATACAGGATTACACACTTTACCATACAGTAAAAAAACATAGCTGCTATTTCAAACCACTCATTTAAAATGAGCTGAATCAACACAATTCTTGAAATTTGTTTGGGACAACTAATTAGTTTTCTGTTCAATCCACTTAGATTTGTTAAGCAAACTTAACCGATTTGTGTTGAGACAACATGAATGAATTGAGTGGAACTTTTTTACAGTCTATTAGGGTTCACTGTAGTATTGTACTTATTGTATATTACTTCAGTATTTTTAATCAGGGTAGTGTAAATAAAGTCTAAATAATTATTGAGGTTGCCGTTATTGTAGTCATTTCTCCAGAGGTTGTGACTTTGACAGCTGGAACTGTCATTTTATATAAACCATTGTGTTTCGAAGGCCAGATTGAATTATTCCTGAAGGCTGTAATGTTTTCATGGCTGTGCGTCTGCTGTTATCTGAGAACGTGATGAGGCTCTCGCCAAGCTGGTGGCAGTTGGTTTTAGTGCCTCGTGCAAAACTGGTGAATAAAAAGAGCCCTGTCATTTCCTGTGCTGTAAACCATCTTCCCGCAGAGCCGTCTTAGTCTGATCGAGACATCTTTGTGGTCACATCAGATATACTGTACTCATGCAATACAGTCATTAGCAGTGGTGGCTGTTATTAGTTACAAAGGAACTAGTTAGCGGTGTTTATGCACTGAAAATACTTCAATATATTTTGAAAGTTGGCTGATTTTACAACTCTCCTAGTGTTAAGCTGTTAAATTTCACCATTTTTTAAAATCTAGGTCTTGTGGAAGCACTTTTAGCTTAGCTTAGCATAGATCATTGAATCAGATTAGACCATTAGCATCTCTCTCAAAAATGACCAAATAATTTCGATAGTTCAATTCAATTCAAGTTTATTTGTATAGCGCTTTTCACAATAATTATTGTTTCAAAGCAGCTTCACAAAAAGTGCACATTGTTGCATTACAATCAAATTATTAGTCATAGTAGGCGTGCAGGGAGCATAAGTAGTGCGCAAAACACTCACAGCCATCAGAAGTTCATTTGTTTATAAAGCACATTTAAAAACAGCCTGACTAAAGTGCTGTACATAAGACGGAGTAAGAGACAATTATAGAGGCATAGACATAAAACCAAGAGAACAACAACAGAATACATTTTAAAATAAAGCAATCTGGGTTGTAAGCAAAGTCCCGCAAACTATTTCTTTTTAAGACATTTGGACCAATCCTGTTTTTTCTTCCGTCAAATAAAAATATCAGGCTACCTCAAATCGATTGCTCCACAGGAAATATGCATTTAATTAATGCTCCGCTGTTATTATTATGTCACAAAACCTCTCTCAACATTTTTAATAAAAGTCATTAGATTAAAGATTATGTCTTATGATTATGATTTATTTCCTCCATCTCACTCGCGGGTCATGTGTGCGCGCACTGCGTGTGATGAAAGAAAATGACAATGAACCTCAAGGCTCATATGTTGACTTTTTGTATAACAATTTTGCTGTTTACATATGATATTGCATTAATTTGCATACATGTTTTATAAGCTGTGACATGAAAGCCTCAGTTTGGTGTGAAGTTATCATTATACACAAATCAAGAAAATCTTTGATTGGTATATTATGTAGGCTATTTTAAAAACTGATATTAAATAAGAACTATTAATAGCTGTAATTTTGCAAAAGGAAATGGTTTGTTGGTTGTACACTAAATCATCAATATAGCATGTTTGTTAAAGGGCCACGAAACCCCCCTGTCTCAGCAGGGTGTTTTCACACCTCTAGTTTGGAAAAAGTCAGGAAAGTGGGCGTGTCCAGCTCTGGGAGTGTCCAATTGAGCACGCGCTGATTTCACAGGCAAAACATACACACAGACGCAATATGTTTGATACCGCACGGCGAATGGGAGAAAAAAATCCTCCGCATTTCTCTGTAACTTATGTACTCTGTAGGTAGCTTCAGAAAGTCGTGTGTGTATAGACTATCCTGTCACAAAATGCGGCGAAAATCCTGCACGACGGGAATAGTTTGTGTTAACATGTTTACACTCGGAGAGCTGCATTTACAGCGGATCTTTCAGTCTATAATATTGTACTGTAATATTGCAGTGATATTAACATACTGTAAACTTAGTAACTAAATCATTTTGACTGAGAAACTGAAAGAGCACTGCTGACGATACAAACTAACTTTGCAATCTGGGTTAAACAAAGGGCTCTGATCACACACACTTACCAAATCTGTAGTCAGACAATCAAACTGGAGCTGTGTCTTTTTATTAAAAGGAGACGAGCGGCAAATCCGGATTTCATCATTTCCAGATGCGAAAAGCTCTCGGGTAAAAAATGTTCCTTACAAACGCGTTTCTGTCGCGTGCACTATAATCCACATGTGATTCCAGCAGCTCTCTCATGAAAATGAAAACAAAACCTTCGTTGCAACACCGACGACCCGTGTCTCCAAATTCTTGTTCTTTCATTTGTTTTGGCAACACAACGTGGCGTTTCTCTGCCGTCTGAACGCTGTAAACAGGTAAACAGTCTCCGGAGCTATCATGCATATTAATGAAGTTTCACGTCATACACAATAGAGCGCGCTGATTGGTTTAAAGCACGTCTTTGTCATGAATTAATGCCGCACACTCAGATACGTCACAATGTTCTTGAAAAGACAGACAGCCACTCTCCAGGCTGGATTTACACCTAAGTATCTCATGATTGTGACGCAGCTTCAAATATTCGTTTCAAACAGGAAGAACGAATTTGCTCAAAATAACGCAAAAACGACCAATTTTCACTTTTTAGTGCAATATATGTGTCCTTATAGTGTTTATAGCAGTGTGGGACACATATATGACTGTCAACAGCTCAAAAAATGTGTTTTGGTGTTTCGTGACCCTTTAAGTTTATGATGCGGCTCCATGCAGCACAGAGGCGGTCAGCATCAGCGCTGGTTTATGTCAACTCAACTGTGTCAAACTGTGACCAGAAATATCCTTCCTTCATTTTGCTTCTTTGCCAAAATACGTCTGTAGACACGTGCGACCACAAGTCTCTCCTCCATCATTAAAAGTTCTCCGTAGTCGCCTTGACAACACAAACCCTGCTGTCACTTCAACGGAAACCATGCAGTGCTTTCATTTGATTGATGTAACACGCTTTTTCCGCTCGAGCACACTGCGCGCAACTGCAAAACGCGAGGCGCGCAGGGCACATAAGCAGTGCGTAAAACACTTGCGGCCGTTAGTAAACCATTCAACAGATGCCCCTCTCAACGCAAAAAAGCGTGTTCACTGTGATCAGCCCCTTATACAGCCAAACTTTAAAAATATATAAAATATTTTTAATCGTTTGGGTGGTTCCTCCGTCTGTGCACACGAAGAATAACTTTAATTATGTTCTACCTCTAAGCTTCAAGCTCCAAATTCTAGTTCTTTCACTTGTTTTGGCAACACAACATGGCGTCTCTCTGCCGTCTGAACGCTGTAAACAGGTAAACAGTCTCCAGAGCTATCATGCATATTAATGAAGTTTCGCGTCATACACAATAGAGCGCGCTGATTGGTTTGAAGCACGTCTTTGCCATGAATTAATGCCGCATACTCAGATACGTCACAATGTTCTTGAAAAGACAGACAGCCACTCTCCAGGCTGGATTTACACCTAAGTATCTCATGGCCGTGACGCAGCTTCAAAAATTCGTTTCAAACTGGAAGATCGAATTTGCTCAAAATAACGCAAAAACGACCAATTTTCACTTTTTAGTGCAATATATGTGTCCTAATAGTGTTTATAGCAGCGTGGGACACATATATGACTGTCAACAGCTCAAAAAATGTGTTTTGGTGTTTCGTGACCCTTTAAGTTTATGATGCGGCTCCATGCAGCACAGAGGCGGTCAGCATCAGCGCTGGTTTATGTCAACTCAACTGTGTCAAACTGTGACCAGAAATATCCTTCCTTCATTTTGCTTCTTTGCCAAAATACGTCTGTAGACACGTGCGACCACAAGTCTCTCCTCCATCATTAAAAGTTCTCCGTAGTCGCCTTGACAACACAAACCCTGCTGTCACTTCAACGGAAACCATGCAGTGCTTTTATTTGATTGATGTAACACGCTTTTTCCGCTCGAGCACACTGCGCGCAACTGCAAAACGCGAGGCGCGCAGGGCACATAAGCAATGCGTAAAACACTTGCGGCCGTTAGTAAACCATTCAACAGATGCCCCTCTCAACGCAAAAAGCGTGTTCACTGTGATCAGCCCCTTATACAGCCAAACTTTAAAAATATATAAAATATTTTTAATCGTTTGGGTGGTTCCTCCGTCTGTGCACACGAAGAATAACTTTAATTATGTTCTACCTCTAAGCTTCAAGCTCCAAATTCTAGTTCTTTCACTTGTTTTGGCAACACAACATGGCGTCTCTCTGCCGTCTGAACGCTGTAAACAGGTAAACAGTCTCCAGAGCTATCATGCATATTAATGAAGTTTCGCGTCATACACAATAGAGCGCGCTGATTGGTTTGAAGCACGTCTTTGTCATGAATTAATGCCGCACACTCAGATACGTCACAATGTTCTCGAAAAGACAGACAGCCACTCTCCAAGCTGGATTTACACCTAAGTATCTCATGGCCGTGACGCAGCTTCAAAAATTCGTTTCAAACTGGAAGAACGAATTTGCTCAAAATAACGCAAAAACGACCAATTTTCACTTTTTAGTGCAATATATGTGTCCTTATAGTGTTTATAGCAGTGTGGGACACATATATGACTGTCAACAGCTCAAAAAATGTGTTTTGGTGTTTCGTGACCCTTTAAGTTTATGATGCGGCTCCATGCAGCACAGAGGCGGTCAGCATCAGCGCTGGTTTATGTCAACTCAACTGTGTCAAACTGTGACCAGAAATATCCTTCCTTCATTTTGCTTCTTTGCCAAAATACGTCTGTAGACACGTGCGACCACAAGTCTCTCCTCCATCATTAAAAGTTCTCCGTAGTCGCCTTGACAACACAAACCCTGCTGTCACTTCAACGGAAACCATGCAGTGCTTTTATTTGATTGATGTAACACGCTTTTTCCGCTCGAGCACACTGCGCGCAACTGCAAAACGCGAGGCGCGCAGGGCACATAAGCAATGCGTAAAACACTTGCGGCCGTTAGTAAACCATTCAACAGATGCCCCTCTCAACGCAAAAAGCGTGTTCACTGTGATCAGCCCCTTATACAGCCAAACTTTAAAAATATATAAAATATTTTTAATCGTTTGGGTGGTTCCTCCGTCTGTGCACACGAAGAATAACTTTAATTATGTTCTACCTCTAAGCTTCAAGCTCCAAATTCTAGTTCTTTCACTTGTTTTGGCAACACAACATGGCGTCTCTCTGCCGTCTGAACGCTGTAAACAGGTAAACAGTCTCCAGAGCTATCATGCATATTAATGAAGTTTCGCGTCATACACAATAGAGCGCGCTGATTGGTTTGAAGCACGTCTTTGTCATGAATTAATGCCGCACACTCAGATACGTCACAATGTTCTCGAAAAGACAGACAGCCACTCTCCAAGCTGGATTTACACCTAAGTATCTCATGGCCGTGACGCAGCTTCAAAAATTCGTTTCAAACTGGAAGAACGAATTTGCTCAAAATAACGCAAAAAACGACCAATTTTCACTTTTTAGTGCAATATATGTGTCCTTATAGTGTTTATAGCAGTGTGGGACACATATATGACTGTCAACAGCTCAAAAAATGTGTTTTGGTGTTTCGTGACCCTTTAAGTTTATGATGCGGCTCCATGCAGCACAGAGGCGGTCAGCATCAGCGCTGGTTTATGTCAACTCAACTGTGTCAAACTGTGACCAGAAATATCCTTCCTTCATTTTGCTTCTTTGCCAAAATACGTCTGTAGACACGTGCGACCACAAGTCTCTCCTCCATCATTAAAAGTTCTCCGTAGTCGCCTTGACAACACAAACCCTGCTGTCACTTCAACGGAAACCATGCAGTGCTTTCATTTGATTGATGTAACACGCTTTTTCCGCTCGAGCACACTGCGCGCAACTGCAAAACGCGAGGCGCGCAGGGCACATAAGCAGTGCGTAAAACACTCGCGTTAGTAAACCATTCAACAGATGCCCCTCTCAACGCAAAAAGTGTGTTCGCTGTGATTGGCCCCTTATACAGCCAAACTTTAAAAATATATAAAATATTTTTAATCGTTTGGGTGGTTCCTCCGTCTGTGCACACGAAGAATAACTTTAATTATATTCTACCTCTAAGCTTCAAAGTTACTTGAGTCTATGTTCTGTGTCTCGCGCCATTAGAATCACATCCAAATTAAATCTGAGGTAACAAACAAAACCGAAAGCCACGTACGCTGCTTTACAACATACAAAAGAAAGATCGACTTAGGAAGTCACTTACCTGTTTTATAATGATTTGATCAGCTGTAGTTAGAAATTACGCTGGTTTTAATCCTCTAAGGGCTTATTATGAGTGTTGGGGAGAATACTTTGTAAATGTATTTAGTTACAGAATACAGAATACCTGCTTTAAAATGTATTTTGTAACGTATTCCGTTACTTTGCTTAATCCTGGTACTGTATTCTAAATACTTGGAATACTCCCCTTGAAAACAGCCTTCAAGTCTATTAAATGTCACACTATGCGTTGGTAGCAATTTCTGCAGGAAAACAGAGGGCCTCTAATGCTAAACATTATTGACTGACAGGGAAAAATAAATAAAACAGTATAATTATGTTTATTAAATAAAGTTTATTTAATGAAGTGTCAACAAATTCAATTTCTGTTTCTGTAATAAAGATAAAAAGTGCTTGAACGTAGACAGCATTACACTCTGTAATATACAGTATATGTATATAATATGCATTTTGCTTACCCTTTGTATTTCACAGTCTGCACAGAAAAATATCAGCTATACAAGAAAAGAAAAACTTCAAAATAGTTTATGTAAAACCAAGGTAATGTAACAGGCTCTATCCAACATTTTAATTTCTATTATGAAAACTTCTCACCTATGAACAAAATTGCAAATATTAGCAGAATGCAAAATGTGTTCGCTTTACAAAAATGTAAACATCAAAATGAACAGGTTTTGTCAAACATATTAGCCAGTAGCCACCTATCTACAGTACCTAACTACCTATGCTTTCCTAATCAACAGACAAGTAAAGGCGGTTGTAGTGCAGCAATAGAGACATTTCGAAGTGCTTATCTGTCATTCTGTTGCGATGAGGAGTAAAAATGAGTCCTCCCTGGCTGAAGAGTCACTCTACTGGATGTATCGTTGTACTTTATGAAGAGGGCTTTGAACGTAAACGAAACCTCTGAAAGCGCAAACGCAACATCAAGCAGCGAATTCACGAAAAATAACGGCAAAAAAAGCAGTTTATTTGAAAATCATGGTTGTTGTTCGTTGTTTGCGATCGTCCTTTGTGTTGCGTGAGAAAATGAAGGTGTGGCGTGAGAGCGTGAGAACAGGGTCATTTGCGTGAGTCTCACTGAGTTAACGCTGGTGATTGCAGTCGGGAGTGTAGCTTCTGTTTCTATGGTTTCGGCGACAATTTAGTAATATTATTATGGGCCAGACACGCATCGCCCTAAGTATTCCAATGGTATTAGGAAAGTAACTGTATTCGAAATACCCTGTTTAAAAATAGTAACTGTAACGGAATACAGTTACTCATAAATAGTATTCTAAATACGTACCGTCGGTACGTGTATTCAGTTACTCCCCAACACTGCTTATTATGCAGTCCTGTCGCCATCTTGTGGATGAACAACCTCAACTGTCTTTGCTCTGCTCAAAGACAGGCTAATGACCGCTGATGCGCTGTATTTCAGGAATTATAAATACTTTGAAATAGGCACTATCCTTATAAATAAACTGCATGGTTGCAATCTAAACAGCTACGTTCTCGACTAAAAAGCCTCAAAAGTACATTATGTTGCCCAACAGCAGGAATATTTGTCAAACTGTAGAGTGTCCTCTGCTTGTTGCTGTAAGTGGGTGGAGTAATACACAAGGCTGAAGAGGCTGGACGAGTGCTGTTATTTGCAGAATATCATATGGCTATCAGCCAATCAGATTCAAGACCAGACTGAACTGTTGTATACATGTATATAGTTCTATGTTCTAGGTCTGTGTATGCGCAGGAGTTTGTCAGCATGCCTTAATGGAAGGCTTTCGTTAATCTCTATTTCATAAAACGAAGACACAACAGGTCTTTCACAGTCTTCAGAGAGCCTGTTAACTGTGTCCTTTAGCAACCTGTAGATGCATGCGTGTGTACGCGTGTGTGTGTGTCACCTTAGGCTAAATACAGCGCCACCGAGCTTTTCAAATCCCTTTAAAGCTTGATGTTATTTATGGGGTCTCTCGACACACACACACACACACGCACACACACACCTCGTCTCTCCGCTGATCCTCTCAGCTTCATCCTCATCAAAATTACCTTTCAGAGTCTACATGAGACGCCCTTCAGAAGCCATTGTGTTTCATATAATTGCATATACATATTCAATTATTTACAGTCATCATTATGGAAGATCCTCAACAGTGTGTATCAGTCTGTGTCAGGCTGAGATCTCTCTTCTCCTCCCCTCTGTCATCTCTTTTTTTATCTTCTGACTGAACAATGCCTCCTATTCTGTTCTTCCGTCTCTTTCTGTCCCAGACGGCGTGATCTGTGCTACTTGAGTTCACACAGATCAATCCCAGCAGCCTCTGCGTGTATGTGTGTGTGTGTGTGTGTGTGTGTGTGTGTGTGTGTGTGTGTGTGTGTGTGTGTGTGTGTGTTATGCTCATTTTCTCCATAGAGATGAGGATTTTAACTTTAGAAATCTCAACAATCTGAAAAACAAATTGGTGGGGGAGGCCTAGCTGCTAATGAAGGCAGGATTTTTTTTTCAAAGCATTTTTACTTAATAAAAATTGGTAGTACTGGAAGTAATGGGTGTACGATTAGTTTTGAAGCCATTTTTGTTAGTTTATTATAAGATATTGTTAGTAAATTCTACAATTACAAAGATTTGGATAAAATTGTGGTGTAGGATTTTTCAACATAGGCACATTCTGAAAATGTAGCCCTATATACATTTCTGGAGATCGCCAATTATGTAGCCAGAGGGACATATGGCTGCGTTTCGTCTTTAAAACAAGCGCTATGAGGCGGTATGATGCCGTTCCTTTTTGCACTTACCAGCTGACCGCTTGCCTCCGTATGGACTGCTTTAGCGCTGATACCAGTTTGTCCAGTAGCTCGACATGTACGTCGGCAGACTTGACCACGACGATGGGGTTCAAGTCCGTCGAAGATCGGTTCTAGAAAGCAGGTAAGACAAAAACAAAAGCCAAAAAATAAAATAAACAAGTAAATAACGGTGAGAATGTGGTAAAATCTGAAAACGTGGTAAAAATCAGACGGTTGGGTTTAGGGACGAGGGTGGGCGGGTCGATCGTGCTTTTGAAAACACTATTGGTTGTGTTTAGGGAAGTGGGTGGGTGGGTGGGTGTTTCGGTCAGTCAGTTGACAGCGGCCTCTGGTGGATTTACGCGAGAACGGCAAGCATGAATGGCACTCGCGAGAGAAATTTGAGATCTCAAAAAGCGTACACAGCGGCCTCTGGTGGATTTGCGAAAACAAAAACTGCAAATAAAAAAACAAACATACCTCCTGGGATGTATTTGGTGCTCTCCAGAACTGTATATAGGGGTACGTTTTCAGAATGAGCCCGAGTTGGGATTTTTACTTGGTGTAGGTTTTGGTGTCGGTTTTTACTTCGTAATTGAAAATTTACTTAATAATTACCACACTGAACAAAAATCGGCATAATTTCAAACCATTTTGACTCAGAAACACAAAACACAAAGGGTGTGTAAAATTTAATTTCAGACCATTTTCACATAAAATGATCAGATTGGAAATTAAATAGTGTATGATTTGTTTTGAAGCCAGTTTTGTTAGTTGTATACTGTTAGTATATAGTAGGTGTAGGATTTTTGCTTAGAAATTGCAAATATTTCTCCACACTGGAATATTTTTAGCATAGGATTGAATTTCAAAGCATTTTAACTCAGAAACTGCTAAAACATTTTAAAAATAATTAGCACAAAGGAAAGAAAATGGTGTAAAATTTAATTTCAGACCATTTTCACTTATAACAATTGTCAGAGTGGAAATAATTGGTGTAGGATGTGTTTTGAAGCCATTTTTGTTAGTGTATTAATAGATATTGTTCGTAATTTCCACAATTACAAAGATTCTGAGAAAATTGTGGTGTAGGATTCTTACTTTGTGTAGGATTTGGTGTCGGTTTTTACTTAAAAATTGAGACTTTAATTATTACAACACTGAACAAACCATTTTGACTCGGAAATTGTAACACAAAGGGTGTGTAAAATTTAATTTCAGACCATTTTCATATAAAAATGGTCAGATTGGAAATAAATGGTGTATGATTTGTTTTGAAGCCGTTTTTGTTAGTTTATATATTGTTAGTATACAGTAGGTGTAGAGTGTATTTGCTGTTTTTATTTTACTTCGAAATTGCAAATATTTCTCCACACTGGAAACTGTTTAGCTTAGGATTGAATTTCAAAGCATTTTAACTCAGAAACTGTTAAAACATTGTAAAAATAATTATCACAAAGGAAAGAAAAGTTAATTTCAGACCATTTCACAATTGTCAGAGTGGAAATAATTGGTGTAGGATGTGTTTTGAAGCAATTTTTGTTAGTGTATTAATAGATATATTTCATAATTTTCATAATTACAAAGATTCTGAGAAAATTGTGGTGTAGGATTCTTACTTTGTGTAGGATTTAGTGTTGGTTTTTACTTAAAAATTGCATTTATTTTAATTTAATAAATAATTACCACGCTAAATGAAAATTGGCTTAGATTGAATTTCAAAGCATTTTGATTGAGATGATTTTCATAACTACAACACTGGAAAAAAGGGGTGGCTCAGTGGTTAGTGCTGTCACCTCACAACAAGAAAGTCGCTGGTTCGAGCCCCGGCTGGGTCAGTTGGCATTTCTGTGTGGAGTTTGCATATTCTCCCAGTCTTGGTTTCCTCCGGGTGCTCCGGTTTCCCCCACAGTCCAAAGACATGCACTATAGGTGAATTGAATAAACTAAATTGGTCATAGAGTATGAGTGTGTATGTGTGTGTGTGTGAATGTGAGAGTGTATGGGTGTTTCCCAGTGCTGGGTTGTAGCTGGAAGGGTATTCTCTGCATAAAACATATTCTGGAATAGTTGGTGGTTCATTCCGCTGTGGTGACCCCTGATAAATAAGGGACTAAGCCGAAGGTAAATGAATTATAAATAATTATAAATAATCAAGCAAGTAAATCAGCGAAATAAACTGTGTATTATGGTAATTATATATTTTTATTGTTTAGAGCTCTTTTGATAATTACAGTATGCAGGTCATGTGATAAAATGCCTTTGTAGAAGCCAAAATTTAGTGTAGTTACAGTTTATTTTTATACATATCGCAATTATTTGTATGTGGCAATGAATAAATCAGCCTATGAGGAATTAAAGCGCATGAACTCTGATGTTTCCTCAGATGATGTCTGATGACAGAGAGTCCCAGCACAGTTGCGTGTGGTTTTGGGTGTTTGTGCTGATGAATGCACTGGTCATGTGGTCATGTGATGGTGAATCTCTGGACTGAGTCAGCAGTGATCAGCACTAATGTGAATCTAATACAGTAGTGCGTCAATCAGCTCTACACTCCAGTCTGTGTTAGAGAGCACGTAAATCATGCAGAGCTTTTACAAAGTGTCTAATGTGAGTTTTTGAAATGTAAGGACTCTCTAAAAACTTTTCTAAACAGCTCTCTGTAAAACTATTCTTAAATCGTTGTAGTAATAATTATATATAATCTTCTCTAAAATTAAAGTCCCCCTTCACAATTAATCCATCCATCCATCCATCCATCCATCCATCCATCCATCCATCCATCCATCCATCCATCCATCCGTCTGTGTTTTCTTTCTTTCTTTCTTTCTTTCTTTCTTTCTTTCTTTCTTTCTTTCTTTCTTTCTTTCTTTCTTTCTTTTCTTTCTTTCTTTCTTTCTTTCTTTCTTTCTTTCTTTCTTTCTTTCTTTCTTTCTTTCTTTCTTTCTTTGATTCTGTACATCCATCTGTCTGTCCGTCAGTCCGTCTATCGGTCTATACGTCCGTCCATCCATCTATCTATCTATCTATCTATCCATCTATCCATCTATATATCTGTCTGTCTGTCCGTCCGTCCGTCCGTCCGTCTGTTTATTCATCCATCTATCCATCCGTCCATCCATCTGTCTGTCCTTCTATTCATCTATCCATCTATCTATCCATCCGTCCGTGTCTTTCTATCTATCCGTCTATCCCTCTGTCCATCCGTCCATCCGTCCATCTATCTGTCCGTCCATCCTTCCATCCATCCATCCATCCGTCTGTCTGTCTTTCTATCTATCTGTCTATCCATCTATCTGTCTGTCTGTCTATATATCCATCCATCCATCTGTCCTTCTATCTATCTATCTATCTATCTATCTATCTATCTATCTATCTATCTATCTATCTATCTATCTATCTATCTATCTATCTATCTATCTATCTATCTATCTATCTATCTATCTATCTATCTATCTATCTATCTATATCTGTCTATATATCCGTATGTCCATCTATCTGTCCGTGTATCAGTCTATCTATCCATCCATCCATCTGTCCATTCATCTGTCTGTCCTTCTATCTATCTATCTGTCTGTCTGTCCGTCTGTCCGTCTGTCCGTCTGTCCGTCTGTCCGTCCGTTCGTCCGTTCGTCCGTCCGTCCGTCCGTCCGTCCGTCCGTCCGTCCGTGTCTTTCTATCTATCTGTCTATCCATCTGTCCATCCGTCTGTCCGTCTATCGTCCATCTATCTGTCCGTCCATCTGTCCATCCATCCGTCTGTGTCTTTCTATCTATCTGTCTATATATCCGTCTATCTATCTATCCATCTAACTATCTCTCCGTCTGTCTGTCTGTCCATCCATCCGTCTGTATGTCTTTCTTTCTATCTATCCGTCTATGCATCTATCTGTCTATATATCTGTCCGTTTGTCCATCTATCTCTCTGTCTCTCTATCTGTCTGTCTGTCTGTCTATCTGTCCATCTATCTGTCTATTCATCCATCTGTCTATTCATCTATCAGTACGTCCGTTTTTCTTTTTTTTTTAAAGCAAATTCTCAAAAGGTATGCCAGAGTTTATTGAAAATATTACTTCATCCATAAAGAGAATAGCTGATTTTCTCTATATATTTTCATAAAATCAAGATTTTTTTTTTTTACCCAGTAGGTATGAGGAGGATGAGACCCTTTCAGCATTTGTAAAGTAGTAACATGTCAGTTTTGCACCTTCCAGAATCACCAAACAGCTTTGTAATAATAATTACCGAATGACTTTCCATGCACATTTCCCCCAACACTTCTCTAGAGTGCATAAAGCTCTTTTCCTTCAACTCTGGAGCGTCTCCATCTGAAGTGCTATTTTGAGCGACTGTGTTTGGAAAAGCTGAGCTCACTCTGCGAGGGCTGTAATCAGAGCAAACCTCAGACGGTGTGGATGTTGATTCAGCAGCTCAGCGTCTCAAACTGAGGCCGGATCCTCAAGAAGACACGCTTTATGGACAGAGCCGACTGCAGGGAACATGATTACAGGTCAATGATTATAGTGTCATCTGAGACGCTCACAGGAAACTGGCGCACGGCTTTATGTACAGTAAACGCAGGCCTTGACTCGAATCTGCATTCGAGATCCTGGAAAAGAGATATCTAGAAAATTAGGTTGGATTTAATGTTTGGATCGTGGGAAACCTAGAGAGCCGCCTTGCATAATCTTAGATGCCAAATTCTGGATAATGAATCATGAAAAGCAATCCTAAAAGAAGCCCACCTGCAGAATCATCCCATTCATTCATTCTTCATTCATTTTCTTACGCTTTTCCGAGGCCAGGTTGCGGGGGAACAGTCTCAGGAGAGAACCTCAGACTTGCCTCCTTTCAGACACTTCCTCCAGGGGGATCCCAGGCCAGCCGATAGACATAGGCCCCGTCTACGCTAGTACGTTTTAGTTTTAAAATGGCATTTTAGAATGAAAATGATCCACGTCCACTAGGGGTGTAACGATACACCAAAGGCACGGTTCGGTTCGGTTCACGGTTTTGGAGCCACGGTTCGGTTTCTGTTTGCTGTGGGGTTAGGGTTGATGTCATCTTAACAGTAATGCTAAGGAACAATAGACTCACTTAATAACTAGAACAACTAAACTTTTTCTTTATTAATTTTGCCATCACATTTTAGGACAGTCAGGATACCGAAGTAAACAACAAAAATGAAATAAATACCTCCAATATAGACTATAGTCAGAAAAAACAATTCTCTTTAGTGCGGCCATCTTAAGAAAGTAAACTCAAATTAAATAAATAACTGCAGTGTTGACTATAGTGAAAGATAAACAGGCTTGTCCTTTCTAATGACATTTGGAATATTCAATTAAGTTTAAAGTTCTTCTTTAAAAGCACCATAATGTCCACATTCTCAGGTGAGGGGCTTGATTTCTGTGCAGACACAGACAAAGTGATGCTCATTTTCGTTATCATTTGGATAGGTTTCCGTTTAAATTAATGGAAAAATAATATACATATAATGTGCTTGTAAAGTGTTTTTTACATGACCTATTCACCAGTAAAATACATTGCAGTTTTGTCTGAAACTAATGTTAGGGTTGTAGCCGTATTAGTTGTATTTTTGCCTCTCTCTCTCTCTCTCTCTCTCTCTCTCTCTCTCTCTCTCTCTCTCTCTCTCTCTCGCTCTCTCTCTCTCGCTCTCGCTCTCGCTCTCTCTCTCTCGCTCTCTCTCTCTCGCTCTCTCTCTCTCGCTCTCTCTCTCTCTCTCGCTCTCTCGCTTGCTCTCCATGCCTGTCATTTCTGTATGTCCGCCTTCACAACAGCTAATTGGTCAGGAGAACGATCTATCATTACTGGGCGACTTGGCGCGGGAATATAAAAATGACGTCAGGAAAAGCGGAGGAGAGCGCTGTATTTCGTGTATTTTGCTAACATGATTATGAATTTCATTGTTTTTGCTTAACTTTCGTTTGGGCAAAATTATTTTGCATTAGTTTTGCCCACTTTGAGAAATTTTGTGATTTTTGTACACTTTTATTTCGATTGATTTGTTTGTTGCTTTTTTGTTCAGCTCTTTCTCGTCATATTGAGCTTTACCTCCTCAAGTTCACTCTTTTCTCAGAGTAAGGTGGATAGGGAAGATGTCTTACGACTTCCATTTTGCAAACACATAGAAAATGTATTGTTAAAGACATCAGGTAAGAGGTGTACGTCATATTTGTATTTATTTTGTTGTACAGTTCAGTATAGGGAAGAATACGCCACACGGCGCTGAAAACCTTTTTTTCTTTTCATCAGTTTCTAGCGAGGTAAGGGGTTAAATCCCTTTTGTTGGCAGTTCTGTTGTCAGTGTCTTTTGCGTACACCTGTTATTCCTTATTAAGTTTCGTGAAACAGTTAGTTACGACAGATAGTGTGCTCTTTGTCTACGACACGAATTCCATTCCTGTACTCCACTGGAAAACCAAAATGTTCCCAAACAGGAGACTTAAATGTGTTTGGGGGATCTGCAATCTCAATATATGCGAAGCAGCCGTCCTGCATATACAGTAGTAATGGAGTGTGATCGCTCACTCAAGTCACATGACATGACATGCACTTGGAAAATACTATTCTAAATTCTAAAACATTAGAATATAATATTTAGAACAAAAGCTCATCATTACTAATACAATTTAATCAAATGTGATAAAATAAAGATGTTTGGTTCAATTAGAGACAAGTGACGTCAACCTTAACAGTGGGCAGCAGGGGGCGTGACGGTATCGCGGTCCGCCACGAGAGTTTCGCGATACGTATCGTGGTTGGTGTATCGCGATATTTCGGTTCGGTTTGTAGTATCGTTACACCCCTAACGTCCACACTGGCGTTTCACCTAGCATTTCTGAAAAGATCTCCATCCACACTATACCACTGAAAACGCACATCATATGACCACACACACACTCTGGCATGCACTGCAACAATCTACCGCTGGATCTTATCTCACTATAGTCGTTAGATGTGATACTTAATTCATTTTGTCTTTATCTAACGACTCCTTGGTCTTTTGAATCTACTACTTGTTCTCAGATAACGTGTTTTGGCTGAACGCAAAGATAAATTAATATATTAATTTATGTAACTACGTACACTGATTCTGCACATTTGACTGACTGCTTGCCTTTATTTTCTATTGTATAAACTTATTGTACGTGTTGTTGTTACAACTTCTTGATGTTACTCTAGGAACTGAAGTAAGTAATATTTATATTGTGAGAATTTTGTGTAATATGGAAGAAGATGAAACCATCCATCAACCAAAATACTGCCAAAAAGAGAATAATTTATTATATAAAAATCAAAGATAAACAGAAAATAGTAATAATAAAGAAGAATGAGATAGATAACAACAAATAACCACAAAAAGTAAATTATATACAATTTATACCAACAAAATAATCCAGAATCAACAAACCCCGCAGGGGAAGAAGACAAAAGTGGTGCTGAAAGAAAAGAAAATAACAAAACCAAAAGTCAAACTAACTCAGTATATCCCTTTTACCTAACCGAAAACAAAATAATCGAAAGCAAGGCTTCGGCGTTTACATGCCCTAACTTACCTACTCTAAACTTAACCAAACAGAAAAATACAATGACAGCGCTCACTCCTAAACCTGGTGTGTCTATACGGGAATTACCAACCCACATCACACATTGTCTGTCTGTCTGTCTGTCTGTCTGTCTGTCTGTCTGTCCGTCTGTCCATCTGTCCGTCTATCTATTCATCTATTTTTCTATCCGTCCGTCCGTCCGTCTGTCCATCCGTCCGACTATCTATCTGTCCGTCCGTCCGACTATCTGTCTATCCGACTCTCTGTCTATCTGTCCGACTATCTATCTGTCCGACTATCTAGCTCTCCGACTCTGTCTGTCTGTCTGACTATCTGTCTATCTGTCCGACTCTCTATCTGTCTGACTCTCTGTCTATCTGTCTATCTGTCCGACTCTCTATCTGTCCGACTCTCTATCTGTCCGACTCTCTATCTATCTGTCTATCTGTCCGACTCTCTATCTGTCCGACTCTGTCTATCTGTCTATCTGTCCGACTCTCTATCTGTCCGACTCTCTGTCTATCTGTCTATCTGTCCGACTCTCTATCTGTCCGACTCTCTGTCTGTCTGACTCTCTGTCTATCTGTCTATCTGTCCGACTCTCTATCTGTCCGACTCTCTGTCTATCTGTCTGACTCTCTGTCTATCTGTCTATCTGTCCGACTCTCTATCTGTCCGACTCTCTGTCTATCTGTCTGACTCTCTGTCTATCAGTCTATCTGTCCGACTCTCTATCTGTCCGACTCTCTATCTGTCCGACTCTCTGTCTATCTGTCTGACTCTCTGTCTATCTGTCTATCTGTCCGACTATCTATCTGTCCGACTCTCTGTCTATCTGTCTATCTGTCCGACTCTCTGTCTATCTGTCCGACTATCTATCTGTCCGACTCTATCTGTCCGACTCTCTGTCTATCTCTCTATCTGTCCGACTCTATCTGTCTGACTCTCTGTCTATCTGTCTATCTGTCCGACTATCTATCTGTCCGACTCTATCTGTCCGACTCTCTGTCTATCTGTCCCGACTATCTATCTGTCCGACTATCTGTCTATCTGTCCGACTATCTATCTGTCCGACTATCTATCTGTCCGACTATCTGTCTATCTGTCTGTCTTTCTATTTATCTGTCTATCTATTCGTCTATCAGACCTGTTTTCCTACATGCAGTCGTCTGATGATGTGTTCTGAGAAATGCTGAACAATGTGAACAAACTGCTTTCCATCTGCAACCTGATCGTGAACCTGAACTCGATATTTCAGCCAGGTTTTGTCATTGGCATCTTAAATGCTCAGCTTACAAAAACTCCTATTTAGAGGATTAGCCTGGCCAATCGGAGGCGACGGAGTGAACAGAACACGAGGAGTTTTCCTAGAGAGCTGTGCTATAGCTTGAAGGTTGGGTGAATCTCTCTGACTTTCTGCTGCTTTCATCAGCTCCTTCCTGCTGAAGGCCGACTCGCTCATAATGTACTCGCGTGTGCTGACGAGTGGCTTCATTCTGTCACTCAGTGGTGTTAAAAAATGAGCTAAATTACATACATATACAGTATACAGTTGAAACCAGAAGTTTACATACAGTGTATAAAAAGGCACAAAACCATTTAAAAAAAAAAAGTCAGATGTTAATGTGACTAATCTTTTTCTCTTTTAGGTAAGTTAGGATTATCAAATTTGTTTCTGTTCTGCTTAATAGCAGAATAATGAGAGAGATATTCACGCCCCACGTCTAGGGGAAAACAACATGGGCATAATAAACGGAAAAAACAAATGTGTTGGGGTGGTGGATTTCCCAAACAAAACAAAAACTTAAGACAAAAGATCCCCTTCGGTCGACAACTAAACTCGGACACTCAGTTGAGAGTAATTGAATAGATTTATTGTAGAAAAATAGTCCGTTTTAAGTGAGCATCTCTTCAGGGTGACCCCAGGCCAAAATAACAAACAAAAAAATCTGTAAAGTAAATGAACTAAATTACCAATAAATATTTAGAGAAAAATACCTTTCTCCCTAAACATAAACATAGTCAAGAGTAATCAAATAAATATGCAGGCCACCCCTACAAGCTCAAAACTCTCAAAAAGATTAAACGTATGAACAAAGGTAACAAGATTGAATGTTGGTCGTCGGCCGGAGGGGTAAGGGAAATCCAGGAGCTCCATTCCCAGCAATGGTCGCAACACGAATGAGCTCCCCGAACCCTGCCGGATGTTCCTTTTTATACAGGCCTCCAAAACCAGCAGCCAATCAGAACGCGAATCACGCCAGAATGGGAACCTATGGGATGACACAAAAAACAACAAGAAGGCGGGACAAAGAAAAAGGCATATGCAATGCGCAATAAAGAAAAGAAATAATATTAAGAATAACATTTTTCGTAACAAAGATATTTTTTTGAGAAAACATACAATAAGATTATTATGCCTCTGAAAAAGCTCAGATGATGGTGTCAAGGTTTTGGAAGTTTCTGATTGGCTAATTGACAACATTTGAGTTAATTGGAGGCACAACTGTAGAATAGTATTTAAGGAAAACCTCAAACACACTGCTTCCTTGTGTGACAACATGGGAAAATCAACAAGCCAGAATCAACAAAAAAGCCAGATTACTATTTGCTAAATTACACTGGGAAAAATAATAATTTCTGGAGACATGTCCTGTGGTCTGATGGAACTAAGATTGAACTGTTTGGCCATAATGACCAGTGTTACATTTGGAGGACAAAGGGGAAAGCTTACAAGCCTAGGAACACCATCCCAACTGTGAAGTATGGGGGCGGCAGCATCATGTTGTGGGGCTGTTTTGCTGCAGGAGGGACTGGTCCACTTCACAGCATAGATGGCATCATGAAGAAAGAACATTATGTAAAAATACTGAAGCAACATCTCAAGACATCAGCCAGGAAATTAAAACTTGGCAACAAATGGGTCTTCCAAACAGACCATGACCCTAAGCATACTGCCAAATTAGTTCAAATGTGCTTTAAGGACAACAGAGTGAATGTTTTGGAGTGGCCATCACAAAGCCCTGAACTCAATCCTGTAGAAAATTTGTGGGCAGAGTTGAAAAAGCTTGTGCGAGCAAGACAGCCTACAAATCTGACTCAGTTACACCAATTCTGTCAGGAGGAATGGGCCAAAATTCCTTCAAACTATTGTGAGAAGCTTGTGGAAGGATACCCAAAACATTTGACAAAAGTTATACAGTTTAAAAGCAAAGCTAAAAAAAAAAACAAGGAAATGTATGTAAACTTTTGACTGTCTAGAAATTAATCAAAAATTAAAAAAAAAAAAAATTCTCTCATTATTCTGGTATTTAGCAAATGTAAATCATTTAGGAAATCCTAACGGACCTAAAATAGTAAATGTTTAGTATGATTTACCATCAGACATTTTTTGAAAAATGGTTATGTTCTTTTTTTTAGTGTATGTAAACTTCTGGGTTTAACTGTACCACTTTCAGGCGACACGGTGGCTCAGTGGTTAGCACTGTCACCTCACAGCAAGAAGGTTGTTGTTTCGAGTCCCAGCTGGGTCAGTTGGCATTTCTGTGTGGAGTAAGGATGTTCTCCAGGTGTTGGTGTGGGTTTTCTTCTGGTGCTCCGGTTTCCCTCAGGGGCCAAACACATGTGGTATAGGTGAATTGAATAAACTAAATTGGACGTAGTGTAAGAGTGTGAGTGTGTATGGGTGTTTTCCAGTACTGGGTTATGGCTGGAAGGGCATCCACTGTGTAAAACATATGCTGGAATAGTTAGTGGTTCATTCCGCTGTGGCGACCCCTGATAAAATAAAGGGACTAAGCCAAAGGAAAATGAATGAATGGTGATAATGATTGTAAAATAACTAAACTAAAGAAATAAATCAGATTATTTTACATTTTAACCTTTGTCTAATACATTTTGATATTTGCTGTAGTTATATTTTAAAGATAGTCACAGTTTAATATTGACAGTTGGGGTTTTTATTTCTTATAAATTTTTATTTCTTTTTTTTAAAGGGATAGTTCACCCAAAAAGTACATTTTACTAACTATTTTCTCACCCTCAAGGGATTTCAAACCTGTATTTCTTTATTCTATTAAACACAAAATAATATATTTTGATGAAAGCTAAAAACACGTAACTGTTGAATTCCATAGTAGGAAAAACAAATACTATGGAAGTCAATGGTTACAGGTTTCCAACATTTTTCAAAATATCTTATTTTGTTCCTTCTCTTGATAACGATGAAAACAGACGATGATGGGCCTTGGAGGTTGACCATCTCTGGGTTTAGGCGCAAGCACTCGGTGTGCCCTTTCCAGTTCCAGTGGTTTCTCAAACACCTGCTCTCCCAGCACGTCTTTAAGCAGATTCGAAGTAAACTGGATCATGTCTGTTCCACTTTCGCTATCTTCGGGAACATTTATAATCCAGAGGTTTGCCCTGCGTGACCGATTTTTCAGGTCATCTAGACCAAGGGTTCTCAACCTTTTTCACTGCGGGGCCCACTTTTTTCTCCGATCAATTTTTGAAGGCCCACCTGTCTGACATTTTCTCTAAAATGTTTGTATGAAATGCTCATTTAAACCTTTATTTATTAACAAATAATATATTATATTGTATTACATTATGTTATATTATATTATTATAACAAATATATATTATAGTGGACACGGCCACTGAACACGGCTCATGCTGATATGCTCTCTCATTGGCTGCAGCTCGTCACTATATCTGACAACACGTGGGGTCGAGTCTGGAATATTCAGCATGCTAAATATTGGATTTCCGTCTGCGAGGTGTTGGCGACGCTTCAGCGAGCCTCTTTGAGTTGTTCAGTAGTTCCCACATAAAGACTGCCGAGCGCCGCGCACCCGCAGATTTTTCCCCGATCACAGCCCGATCTGTCGGCGAGCTCGTTAACTTCCAAATCGGGCTCAAATCAAGCTTAAAATCCTGTAGTGTGAACTAGGCATTAAGAGCCTCAAAGTTTTCCCCAGCTGTTGTTTCCACAGTAGGTGAGGCGTTTTCCAAGCGTGTCAACAGTTTCTTTAAACAATTCAATAGAAAGTTGAGTTGGTGCAAGGGAAGATTTGATTAAAGCACTCATATTTGAGGTATTCACACTGTTTTTCCAACTCCGATGTCAGTTTATTCAGAGAAAGTTCCTCCGTCTCTGAGTCACCCATCGCCATTTTAGCTAGATGCTTATCAACATTTTCTATGGATCTTGGTCAGTTTTCATTTTGGAACTCGCCATTTTGCATCCACGTCTGTTTTAAAGTCATCAGTTTCAACCTAACGTGTTATGAAGAATAATAAGGTAATATATTTAAGGTAAAGTTGTCAAGTTGTTTAAAACCTTGCATTTCTTTATTTTGTTTAAAACAAAAGAAGATATTTTGAAGAAAGCTGAAAGCCTGCTATTGACTTCCATAGTAGGAAAAGCAAATACTATGGGAGTCAGTGGTTACAGATTTCCAACATTTTTCAAAATATCTTATTTTGTGTTCAACAGAAGAAAAAAAAATCCTGAAGTTTTAAAACAAGTAAAGGGTGAGTAAATAACAGAATTAACATTTTTATGTGAACTATCTCTTTAAAAACGCTATGGGACATGAGACGATGATATACACACTATTGCTCAAATATGGAATCAGGAAGATTTTTAGATATTTTTAAAAGAAGCTTTTTCTGTCGATGAGTGGCTTCATTTTGTAACTCAGCGATATTGAAAAAATAGTTCACCAAAAAAAATTTTTTTTACTCATTATTTACTCACCCTTAAGTGGTTTAATACGTTTTTTTATTTTGTTAAACACAAAAGAGGATATTTTGAAAAATGCTGAAAACCTGCAACCATTCACTTCCATATTAGCCAATGCTATGGAAGTCAATAGTTACACTTTTCCAACATTTTTCAAAATATCTACTTTTGTATTCAACAGAACAAAGAACTTCATAAAGTTTTGAAACAAGTAAAGGGTGAGTAAATGATGACATTTTCATTTTTGGGTGAACTATTACTTTAAAAACACCAATAATATACAATAATGGTCAAATATTTAAAATATGTTTATCATTATTTTGCTCACAAAAGCCATATGTATTTGTACATGTATAAAATGTGAAATATTATTACAATTTAAAACGGCTGTTTTCTTATTGAATGTAATGTAAAATTGAATTAACTCCTGTTATTTAAAGCTGATTTTTTTAGCATCATTACACCAGTCTTCACTGTGTGACAGTCTTTCAGAAGTCATTAATAATGTGATGATTTGCTGTTTAAGATTTTTTATGTGTATTTCTAGAGTGTTGAAAACTGTTGGGCCTCATAATATTTTATCGAAAATGTCAAAAAGCATCATTAAAATTAATTTACTTCTATTTTTCAAGGACACATAAAATTGTTCAAGAGTAAATGTAAAGACATTCAGATAAGTACTTTTTATTTTAAACTTTCTTTTCTTTAAAAAAAATCATAAAAAGTAAAATGGATCTCAGATTTCATTCATTTTCCTTTAGCTTAGTCCCTTATTTATCAGGGGTCGCCACAGTGGAAGGAACCACCAACTATTCCGGCATATGTTTTATGCAGCGGATGCCCTTCCAGCTGCATCTAAAACCTTTATTTTTAAATGATAATAATTAGTGGTGGAACGGATCACAAATCTGCAGTTCGGATCACACTACGGTTTTTTAATCATGGATCGGACCATTTTTTGGATAAGCAAAAAAGGGAGGAGACAAATGTCATTTGCTTTCCATTTATATAAAAATATTACTGCAAAAGACATTGCTTTTAACAAACAGAACTTAAAACCTGTAATGTTAATAAAAATAAAAATCAAGAAAGAACCAGCTGAAAAAAGAAAAGTATTCAATATGAAATATGATATTTGCCACTGTTGCTGATAATGCTAAATATAGAAATCTAACATCTTGTACAACAGATCCTATTTATCTTCAATTAATGATTCAACAATTCACACATAAAACATGTTTTATTATACTGTAGGTGTATTATTTTTAAAAACCTATTCAGTGACATAATTTTGATGGTTGTTTGTCGCCATCTGTTGGTTACACAATGTAATTGCTTTCACCAGCGTCAAAAATTCACCAGCTTCACGTTTCATTAAAGGTGCTGTATGTAAGTTTTTGACTCTTCTAAAGCATAAAAATACCATAATATGTGTGCAGATATTTAAGAAACATCCCAAGTGAACATACTTGTTTAACTGAAAAACAATGCTGAAGTCAGATATTCTGCTTTGAAAATGGTTTTTTCCGTGCCGGAACGCTGTCTTTGTTTAGGTCAATTTCATATGCACGATGCCAGTTTAGCCAATTATATTTCAGCACTACGGGTTGCCTTGTTGGAAAACAGCGTATTTCATTCATTCATTCAGAAAGACTCTGAAAGCGTGCGTCCGTGATCAAAAAGAACAGTATGGGAGACAGATTCAGTTCCACATGAGGTTATTAATTAGCAAATTACATAAATATTACGAACGTAAACATTAGGTGAGCAGGTTACATTGTAACCGCGTGTCCTAACAACACGCTGTGACGAGAGAGGCAGTGATCAGCTATTTGGCTGTTTGCACCAGACGAAACACGAAATTTAAATACAGCAATTCAGAAGCACAGAATATGCACTCACTCACGGTTTAGAATCTATTTAATACATGTTAACCCACTTTAACATCATTAAATGTAGATGCTGAATCACTCATATGTGTTTAGTTCTAAAGTTCAATTTCAGACGCTTTATTGTATTTTCCAGATCTGAGGTGAACTTTCTGCTTTCAGTATATGGCAACAAATGCCATGTAAAATGCATTCAAACTCGCATTGTTAGCATTTAGCACAGAATAAAGCAAGGCTTACCTGAGGTGATCTGTCATAGGTTTCTGTTGTTCAGCTGTGAGAAATAGAAGCCATTTCTAATATATCAATTCGAGGTGTTGGTTAGGACAAAAACTCCTTTTAATATGGAAAATATTCCCTCTATCGCGTGTCCTTGCTTTTATTTAGAACACAGTTTAAATCACTCGCTCCTGTACTCAATCTGGCATCCTAGCGTACTTTTATTATGATCCAGGAGTGCAATACCTAGTTCAACCACTGGGTGTCAAACTTACATACTGCACCTTTAAACGGTGATTTTAATCTTTACCATAAACATCAGTGTTCATATCTGAACTATAAACTGTTCTCCCAGCACTTCTGTGTTATTTAATTGTTAGTACAGAACAGAAAAAGTGTAAAAACTAAATCTCTCTCAATGCAGATTTGAATGCAGCGCTTTGAAGGATTAATAAACATATGCAAATCATTAGCATTTATTGGGACTTGAAACCGCTACAATGCTGCCCTATATTGTAATAATGTTTCACAATTTTACTATTCTTTCTGTATTTTTGCATCACCCATGCTGAGCAAAATAGTCTTCTTAAAAACACAAAGCCTCACCGATCCTGACTTTTTGACTGCTGGTGTAGCTGATAAATGCAGACAGAGCAGAAAAGTTGTGTGTTTCTTCCTCTTTTTCGCTTCCAGTGAAGAGATCATAATCTGCAGGAGGGTAACCGACTCAGCCATACTCTATTGATTATCCAATAACAGCACATTAACAGCAGAGAAATCTGGAACTGGATCTGAGTCTAATGGCCTTTATAGGATGTCTGACGATTGCTGGAAAATTGTTAAACATTAATTAGAAATGTTAGGACTCTTCCAGAAGGTGTGTTTCTGCAGCAGGCGTTTGTCCGCATCGATCGCCGGCTGGAAAGTGTAGACTGGAGTTTCTTATATTGAAAAAGTCTGATCCAATATCCACTGGCTCTTCTAATGTCTTATTACACGGCTGTCTGGAATACTCTCTTCTTATTGGTCAGTCATGATGTGAATTTCTTTTCTTTTTTAAATATTTCCCAAATGATGTTTAGGAGAGCAAGGAATTTTTCACAGTATTTCCTATAATATTTTTTTCCTCTGGAGAAAGTCTTATTTGTTTTATTTTGGCTAGAATAAAAGCAGTTTTTAATGTTTTATAAACCATTTTAAGGTATATTAAAGGTGCTGTACACTCTCAGAAAAAAATGGTACAATGTTGTACCAAAGAAGGTACAAACCCTTTTCACTGGGGCAGTACCTTTTTATAGAACAGAATTGTACCTAAAGACAAAGAAACACATTTGTACCATTGCAGTTTGTACCTTTAAGGACATGATTTGTACCATGGGAAACCAAAATGCACCTTTGTTTTTTTTTTTAAACCTGCAGATACAACATTGTCCCTTCATCAAAGGTACAAATCGGATCCATGAAGTTACCACTACAGTGACAAGACACTTTGTACCTTAACAATATGCATTTTGCATATTTGCATTAAAAAAATGGTTGATGGAAATGCCATGAAGCGCATATATTTAGAAAATGTGCATAAAAAAACATATGCGCATAACTGAGTAGGATAAACTTTTTATTCGATAAGAAAAGATGCGCATAAACTACCATGGAAACACTTTTACCGCACAAATTTCAGTGTGCGCATTAAAAAATGTCATGTGATTTTTGTCATAAGAGATCATGTGATGATAAAAATGTGTGTAAATAGACAAACCAGCAGGCTGAGCACATTGTAAAGCATCTGAAATATATATACATTTAAACATTGTTTTAAAAAACGTTTCTTTTTGTGTAAATGCACCTTTTCTATTTACAATAAAGAATAAAAAAATACTTTAACATAAATCAAAAGGTCTATTTTTTGCTAAACATTTCACCACACTTTTCACAAACATGTTACAGAAATACATTTTCTCCAATGTACACACAACACCTTTGTAATCACTTAAAAGTTAATTTAATGTACTTAATTTTAAAAGAGAAATAGAATTATGCAAATATGCTAAAATGTCTGCATGAACACTTTACATATGCAGTACTTTTGCCAGCTCACGTGTGTAGTGGAAAGCAAACGCCAAAAAAGTTGGATATCAGTAATGAAAATGTATTTATCAGAAAATGTTTACCAAATGTTTATTAAAAATGCCTTAAATATTTAGTTTACAATGCCTATAGTTT
>LR812531.1:53277335-53287335 GCA_903798195.1 Danio kyathit
TTTTCAAAATACTTCATTCTGTGTAATTTATAAGTCGTTTTCCTCATGGGGACCAAAATAATGTCCCCCCACAAGGTGAAAAATTACTGGTATTACTATAATTGTGGAGACATTTGGTCCCCATTAAGTGAGAAATACCAGGACCACAGACACACACATACAGTACACACAAATTATATGTACAAATTATACTGGTATTGGTATACTTTTAAGGACATTTGGTCCCTATAATGTGAGTAATACAAGGTGTATACACACACACAGTGTCTGATCTCGGCTCATAAAATTTGAGAGCGGGATGGAGATGGACAAGTGTAACAGCTCAGGATTTAACAGCATCAAGGTGAAACCGCACAATGGAGAGACGTGATCATGCTTTAATTTTTTAAAAACAGTCTTTATTAATTGTTTAGGAACTTTTAACATGTACTAAAGAAAAATATACAGTATTTTATATAAAATAATAATAAAAATTACAATTACACGTATATAAATAAATAAATGCATGCACATACACATAGAATATAAAGGTATGGAAACGTGTGATCATGTTTTTTAGTCCTGAAACATGTCTTGCCTTGATGTCGAGGATTGATTCTCTGCATGCACAGATTTGTATGATCACTGGAGGTGGGAAAGGATAGTATTCAGAGGCTGATTTATGAACTATAACCATTGTGCTCACCTTGTGTTGCTGCAGGAGGACAGGAAGTCTTTATGTAGATTAAAAAATATCTGACATGTTATATAGTTCATTAGTCTAACGGAAGGCTTGTTGTGGTTGCCAAGGAACAGAGCAATTTGTCAACTGCTTCAAACGAGGCTCATCCAATCAGACTTGGGATTCAGAACTCTTTTTTGAAAATGTATAAATATTCATTTGTGCATTTAGCTATTTATTTAGTTTTTCATATTATAATTAATTAATTAATTAATTAATTAATTTATTTATTTATTTATTTGTTTAATTATTTGTTTGTTTGGTCTTAAATCTGTACATAATAATAATAATAATAATAATAATAATAATTCCTTACATTTATATAGCGCTTTTCTGGGCACTCAAAGTGCTTTACATATTAGGGGGAATCTCCTCATCCACCATCAGTGGCCCTGATGGACAGAGGCCAGTGGGCAGATTTGGCCCTACTCTATTTCAAAGGTTTAACGTCTCATCCGAAAGACGGTGCTCACTGAGCAGTATAGAGTCCCCGTCACTATACTGGAGCATTAGGACCCACACTGGTGCCCCCTGCTGGCCTCACTAACACCACTTCTGGCAACAACCTAGCTTTCCCATGTGGTCTCTAATCCAGGTACTGACCGGGCGCAACCCTGCTTAGCTTCAGTGGGCGACCATGTGAAAGTTGCAGAGAGCTAGCTGCCGGCATTAATTAATCAACTAATTGATTTATTAGTAAAATGTATTTGTGTTTCTCATTTATTTATTTATTTATTTAAAAAATATTGTTAAATTACTTTATTAATTTCCATTTATTTATTTATTGATATATTTATTTGTTTATTCATAGATCAATTAATTCTTTATTTTATTCTCTGTATTATTGTTATGTATTTAATTTAACTTATTTTACCTTCGTTTATAAAAAAATTGAGTAATAATTTCTGTATTTCTTTTATTTATTCGCATTAATTTTGTAGAATAATTAAAACAGATTTATCTTTTTGCTTTTACTTATTTCTTTTAACATACCTTGAAATATATTTACTTTTTGTAATTATAAATGTAATTTTATATTTAATTTATATAATATATTTAATTTATTTATATTTAATATGTGCATGCGTTTTTTGTAACATTTAATTATTGATCTGTTTATACAATATGTGCAGAGGTGGCCACTGGGGATCTACTGGAGCTTGAATGTGGTGTAAAAGATCGCTCAGGAAAAGACTCCGCACACCCTGTACAGAACCACAGCACAGAGAACAACAACACTGTATGGGTAAGAACAAACATACACACACATTATTATTTTTAATATTAAAATAACAATGTTCACAATCTCTGTGGTGTTTTTGCAGGAACTTGAGGATGGTCTAGATGAGGCTTTCTCAAGGTTAGTACAATTATATATCTGGTACTGTAGAGTATAACCTTTCATTGTAACTGATACACCAAACTGCACTTTCGCACCACAACACCCTGTGCAGTGAACTTTATAATAACTCCAGCACAGATGTGGAGCACAGGGCAAGACTATTCTTGGTGCTCCATTATGTTTTCACAGGGGTATTTATGATGGACACATTCAGCTCTGAGAATAAACTCTTTGGTTGGTATTACGTAAACCAGACTGTTTTTTTACTCTCCACTAGTAGTTCATGTTCTTCAAAGAAAAAGACATGTGGAGTTGAAACAGCTATTCAGAGAATTGGTGTTGCAATTTGTCAGACTGTTTCTTGGAAAATGATGAAAGTAAAAGTTTAAATGCCAAATTTAATGGCTTTATATAATTTAGACAATCCACTTTTTGTAAACTGAGAAATTAGCAACAGTGTACATTTTTTATTTAAAATATGAACTATTGAATTTAAGATTGCAAAAATACAAAATGTACAATTTATGGAGACATTTCCCAGCCATGTTCAAAGATCCATCATATTTGATATTTATCACTTAGACTCCATAAAAAAAACAATTTAGATGTTTTTTCTTGGTCTTTTTTACTGAATCCTTGAATTTTACATAAGGCACAACACTGTATGCACTGTATCCAATTTACAAAGTTTTTTTCAAGGCTGCGTTCAAGGATACATTTAATTTGATAGTTTATTAGGACAAGCAGTCAAATATTCTACTAATACCCAAGTCTAATACTCAGGGCTGCTCAACCCTGTTCCTGGAGATCTACCTTCCTGCAAAGTTCAGCTCCAACCCTGATCAAACACACCTGAACCAATTAATAGGGCCTGAAGCAGCACTTGATAATTACAGGCAGGTGTGTTTGATATGGGTTGCAACGGAAATCTGAAGGAAGGTAGATCTCCAGGAACAGGGTTGTGCACCCCTGCTCTAATGAAACACCAAATTTGAACCTTTTTTGCTGTACTAATATTTTTTACTAGACCTTTGAACTTTGAACATATGACATACAGAATGAGCAGTCATTACGTTTTTCTATTCAATTCAATTCTTTTCTATTCATTTTCTCTGTTACAATTATGGATGTATCAAATCTATCAATTTATAACGATGATCAGTGTAGTATACTAATGATACACCAAATTTGAACCGTTTTTACTGTGTCAATTTTTTTTTATTAGACCTTTAAACTTTAGGAACATACAGAATGAGCAGTCAATACGTTTTTTTATTCAGTTGGTTTCTATTCATTTTCTCCATTACAATTATAAATGCATCAAATTTATCAATTTATAATGATGATCAGTGTAATATACTAATTATACACCAAATTTGAACCGTTTCTACTGTACTAATCTTTTTTACTGGACCTTTGAAATTTACATGGCACATACAGAATGAGCAGTCGATACGTTTTTCTATTCAGTTTTTTTCTATACATTTTCTCGATTACAATTATAAATGCATCAAATTTATCAATTTATAACTATGATCAGTGTAATAATGAAACACTAAATTTGAACTGTTTTTACTGTCAATCTTTTTATTAGATCTTTGAACTTTAGATATGGCACATACAGAATGAGCAGTCATTATGTTTTTCTATTCAGTTAGTTTCTATTAATTTTCTCAGTTTCAATTATGGATGCATCAAATTGATCAATTTATAATAATGATCAGTGTAATATACTAGTGATACACCAAATTGAACCTGTTTTTACGGTACCAATCTTTTTTTATTAGACATTTGAACTTTACATGGCACATATAGTAGTGGAATAAGTAGTCGATACGTTTTTCAATTCAGTTGGTTTCTATTCATTTTCTCCATTACAGTTATAAGTGCATCAAATTTATCAATTTATAATGATGATCAGTGTAATATACTAATTATACACCAAATTTGAACAGTTTTTACTGTACCAATCTTTTTTATTAGACCTTTGAACTTTACATGGCACATACAGAATAAGTAGTCGATACGTTTTTCTATTCAGTTGGTTTCTATTCATTTTCTCCATTATAATTATAAATGCATCAAATTTATCAATTTATAACTATGATCAGTGTAATACTGTATACTAATGATACACCAAATTTGAACAGTTTTTACTATCAATCTTTTTATTAGACCTTTGAAATTTACATAGGCACATACAGAATGAGCAGTTGTTATGCTTTTTTATTTAGTTTGAGGAGGCCTTTCTCAGCCACAATTATGGATGCATCAGATTTATTAATTTACAATGATGATCAGTGGAATATACTAATAATACACCAAATTTGAACCTTTTTTACTGTACCAATCATTTTTTACTAGACCCTTTATCTTTATATACAGTAAGACAGATTATTACATATTTGAGCCATTTTCTAGATGCAAAAAATTGAAGTTTAAAACTCTTATGAATCTCCAATGTTGAACGTTTTTTTTTTTAATTTTTTGCTGTATTACTCTTTTTATGGACCATTGACCTTTACGTAAAACGTAGTATTGAAAGTCGTCAAAATACACCACTTAGCTGTTTTATGGTGGTGTTTCTGCGCCATTTTCAAGGCTTCGTTACATCAGAGAATAGGTCGACATAAGATACAGTCCAATTTTCCAATTACACTGTAAAAAAATACTTTTCTTACTTATAGTTTTTGACTTGTTTCTAGTTCAAATATCTACAAATTTTTAAATTTAAAAATCTACAGGTTTTAAATAAGCTTTTTCCAGACATGCATAAATATTGTCTTGTTTTCAGAAATAATATATAAAGTCATATATAATGTATAAAGTCAAAATCATGTAGGTTTTTGTCTTTAAAACAACAAATTAATCTGCCAATGGGGTAAGCAAAATTTCAAATCAAAAACAAGATTATTTTGTTTACCCTATTGGCAGATTATTTAGCTTGATTTAAGGAAAAACTCACTTCATTTTGACGTATTATTTCTGAAAGCAAGACAATATGTTTTGCTTGTCTAGAAAAAACTTCTTTTATTCTAAGAATTGTCAGATATTTGGGCTAGGAACAAGACAAAAATCATTTTTGCAGTGTATAAATAAAGGTATTACTGTAGGAATATGAAATATGAACCACCATTTTCACCTTCTTCTCAGTTAAGTATGTCTTTATGGTCACACTTATTTTGATGGTCTATTTGTTGAATTTAAGTTGCATTGCATCTACATGCCAACTAATTCTCATTTGATTATGAGTAGCCTGTTAGGTTGGGGTTAGTGCAAGTTGACATGTACTTGCAAAGTTTCTTATAGTCAGTTAAATGTCTGTTGAAGGAGCAGTATTAACAGATACTAAGCAGACAGTCTACTAATACTCAAAAGGACCATCAAAATAAAGTGTTACCGTATTTATTAGCCTATTTTTAATATTGCATTAAATCTAATATGTGAGATCGACAAACATTAAACAAAACAAATAAACATTTTTTTTGTTCAGTTTTTTTGAACAAACTCTTAAATTTGACATACATTAATAACAGAGTCCACATGTTCACACATTAAACTCAGACAGAAGAATGTTTTAATATTGGAAAATCACACACAGCAACTCAAGATCCTAAAGAAAACTGGGACCCCTCATAAATTGAGCCTTTTATTAGAACGTATATATATTTTACTTAATTCCTGTATGCCGGTACACACAAACCATACAGTTCTGATGTCAAATGATTATAGCTCATGTCTTAATGAACTATTATTGCATACTATGGTATTATACTGACACTAATTAACAGTGGTTTCATTCTGCAAAGCAAACACCAGCGCTTTAATGATTAGTAATGACGCTCATTATTCATCCCGACACACTGAGCGTCGCTCCTGAGAGATTATGAGATGAGCTTTAGTCCATCTCCGCACGCCACTGATTATTTGTCATGTGCAGTAATTAAAAGGGTTGGCTTTTTAATCAAACGCAGTAGTTCGTTAATCTCCATTTAACATGCTCTCAGTCTGTAAGTGTGAGAAGAGACGCTCCAGATCTGTTGACATGCTAGAAGTTTTCCAATCAGGGATGAATCGGGATTGAGAAAATCTCTGATTAAAGTCTGTTGAAGTGCTTTCCATCAAAACCGCAGCTGTTTTAGGATTTAGCGCCACTTTATCCTTCAAAACAAAGTGAGTTGAGAGATTTATGGTGGTAATCGACTGTTTTCTGTGCATCGCCTGATGTACAAATAATAGTACATCTTTTGTTGTATGCCGAAGTTCAAGTTTGAAATCTTTGAGTCAGATTGATCTCTTGGCTGGATAAAAAGAAAAGAAAATCTGTGTTGCATCTGCAGTTTAAAAAAAGTATTTAGTGCAATTATTAGCAATTAAAAAAAAATATATTCTTATTGTGATTTTATTTAATTTTTTCATTTTTTTTCACACTTTAAAATTAGGCTTCATTAGTTAATGTATCAGTGTATTAATAATGATATTAATAATAATAATAATAATAATAAGAATTATTATTATTCATTATTATAAATAATTGTATTATTTTTTATAAATAATATTAATATTTATGATTTTTTTTATATATATATATGTATGCATGTAAGTATGTAAGTATGTATGTATGTATATATATATATATGGTTTTTGTTTCCACACTTTACAGTAAGGTTTCATTAGTTCATGTATTAGTTTCATACAATAGTTAATGTATTTTCTAACATGAACTAATAATAAACCATACTTGTACAGCATTTATGGTTCAACATTTACTTTATTTACTTCCAAATTTGTGCTTGATAATATTAGTTAATGCGTTAATATGAACTAACAATGAACGACTGTATTTTCATGAGCTAATGTTAACTAAGATATAATAATAATAATAATACGATTATAAATACTGTTATAAATGTATTGTTCATTATTTTTTGTTTGTTAATAAAAACTACCATTAACTTATGCAACATTATTGTAAAGTGTTACCTATTTTGTAAATGTTTTTTTTTTTTACTGTTTGTTATTTTCTTTGTTTACTTTTAACTAAAGTGACTATCCAAACAAAACCAACATAAGCAGTCATGCTAACAAAGAGCAACAGTAACAATAATACTAGTCATCACTAATCAACCCCTTCAATATTTCGCAAGTCCAATGGTTCTTGAGAAAAAAAAAAAAAAAAAAAAAAATATATATATATATATATATATATATATATATATATATATATATATATATATATATATATATATATATATATATATATATATATATATATATATATATTTTTTTTTTTTTTTTTTTTTTTTTCACATCAAATCACAAGAATTGAAAAATTATACCATGTATAATTTTAATATATACATAAAATTATAATTTCAGGTTCCCAAAAAAAACTATATATAAACTAAACTAAACCAAATACAGTATATATGTATAGTTGAAGTCAAAATTATTAGCCCTCCTGAACTATTAGCCCCCCTGTTTATTTTTTTGATGAATGAAGAGAAGATTTTTTCAACACATTTCTAGACATAATAGTTTTAATAACTAATTTCTAATAACTGATTTATTTTATCTTTGCCATGATGACAGTAAATAATATTTGACTAGATATTTTTCAAGACACTTCTATATAGCTTAAAGTGACATTTAAAGGCTTAACTAGGTTAATTAGGTTAACTAGGCAGGTTAGGGTAATTAGGCAAGATATTGTATACGGATAGTTTGTTCTGTAGGCAGCCGGAAAAAAATTGCTTAAAGGGGCTAATAATTTTGACCCTAAAAGGGTTTTTAAAAAATAAAAAACTGCTTTTATTCTAGCCGAAATAAAACAAATAAGACTTTCTCCAGAAGAAAAAAATATTATCAGACATACTGTGAAAATTTCCTTGCTCTGTTAAGCATCATTTGGGAAATATAAAAAAAAGAAAAAAAAAATCAAAGGGGGCCAATAATTCTGACTTCAACTGTATATATATATATAATTAATAATTAATAATATGAATATAATTTATTGATACAATAAATATCACCGTAAAATTTTGGAGGGACTGACTAATAGTGGTTAATGACTTCAGTCTTGCTCAAAAAGGGATCTTACGGCCACTTGCCCTTTGTCAAGAGGTCAGTTTCACATAATCTGACCAGTTATTTGCAACACTGACCTCAATTCCTCAACATTAACCTGCCAGTAACCTTTGGGCTCAATAAACTCCATCAGGAGGTCTGGAACATTTAAAGGAACACTCCACTTTTTCTGTTTTGCAAATAAGATCAACTCCCCTAAAGTGAAACTGTTGCGTTTTACCATTTTTAAAACCGCTAAACGATCTCCCAGTTTGGCGGGAACAATTTTAGCTTAGCTTAGCTTAAATCATTGAATCAGATTAGACCATTTGCATCACGCTCAAAAATTATTCTTTCATTCATTTTCTTTATGGCTTAGTCCCTTTATTAATCAGGGGTCGTCACAGCGCAATGAACCGCTAGCTTATCCAGCATATGTTTTATGCAGCGTATGCCCTTCTAGTCGCAACCCATCACTGGGAAACACCCATACACTCTCATTCACACACACACACACACTATGGACAATTTAGCTTACCCAATTCACCTATAGCGCATGTCTTTGGACTTGTGAGGGAAACCAGATCACCTGGAGGAAACCCACGCCAACACGGGGAGAACATGCAAACTCCACACAGAAATGCCAACTGACCCAGCCGGGACTCGAACCAGCGACCTTCTTGCTGTGAGGTGACAGTGCTACCCACTGCGCCACTGTGCCGCCCCGATCAAAAAGTATATTAATAATAATAAATTGTATTTATGATGCTCTTTTCTTAAACTCAAAGTGATACAAGATGTACAACAACAAATAAAATGCAACCCAAGTCAGAATTACAAACTTACATAAAATATCAGTAACAAGCCAAAAGTCGCACCGGAATAATTAATAAAACCATAAATAAACTAAAATATTTGCAAAAATTGCATAAAAATTGACAATGATAATCACAAATTAAATGCTTTACTTAAAAGATGTGTCTTAAGAAGCTTAATTATGATATTATGCAGCACCTGAAAATAGTCCCCAGCTAGATAACTAGGTAGCAGCTCTGCGTAATATTATTGCGCCTGCTGTAGTCATGTTGTAGCACAGTTCCTTGATTATTATGCCTGAATGAGAGTATAGTTCCTAGCCATATCCGCTAAGAAAATAACAACTTGTCATTTTTCAGTTGGTCTTTGTACATGATGTAACTACAGAAGTGTCGGGCTTTAAATAAACTCTTTTTATAATTCTTGGAGCAAGATGCTAATGGTTAATCTGATTTAATGTTTTATGCTAAGCTAAGCTAAAAGTGCTCTTGCCATTCAAAAAGGGTAAAACTCACCAGTTTAACTCTAGGGGTGATTATGTAAAACAAAAAATCATAAAAAAAAACCCAAATGGCATTAGAAAGGTTGATAAAATGTGTAAGTTCTGTTATAGAATTAGCCAAGAGTGCCTGTTTTCTCACACTGATGTTGTTTACTCCCCTTCAGCCGCAGTCTGGACAGTTTTGAGTCCAACACAGGTAAAAATGAGCTGTAGTGAAGTCTGTCCTCATTCGTCGTGATCCACATTTTCACACCATCATCATTATCATTATCGTTATCCACTACTGTAGTCCAGTTCTCCCATCTGTTCACCCTCATGGCTCAAAACCCTGTCCGTTTCTGGATTTTAAGGCAGGGTTCTTTGCCAAGAGTTATAGAAACATCACTAGAATTCATTTTTTTGGTAACACTTTACTTGAAGGTGGTGTTCATAAGACCGTTAGGACACTTTAATATATAAGACATGTTAATATGATCATCATGAGGCCATTATAATTGTGTTATGAATATTTGTCATCTCAGGTTCAATACTCTAATTTTATAACAGCGTCATT
>LR812531.1:53289835-53369835 GCA_903798195.1 Danio kyathit
TTTTTCAGCCTGACCAGCTAAGACCAGGCTGGAAATGGCTGGAAACCAGCCTGGAAATTGGGAAAACCCCTCTAAAACCAGGCTGGTCAACCAGCTAAAACCAGCCAACCAGCTTAGGCTGGTTTAAGCTGGATTTTTTTAGCAGGGAAATGACACATTTTGCTTGCAAAATGCTCTAACCGTGTCAAAACATTTAAAATATGCAACAAAAGCTCCTTTTACCTTCAAACAACACAACTTGCAAACAAGTATATGAGCTCTTTTAATCAATCACTACACAATACAGAAGTCAGTGTGAGTCAGTGCACCATTGCTTGTCATTGTAGCCTGTTGCCCATGCCATTTGTTGTCTTTCTTTTTGGGCTGTCAAATTTGCCTTTTTACAAAGAAATGGCTCCAGAATAAGAAATGCTTTGATTAAATTTACATTGAATTCATGACATTTTTCAAACTGTGGCTGAAAACTGAAATACTGTTAAAAACTAAAATAATAAAATACTGTAAATATTAGAGAAAACACATGTCAACCAAAATACAGTCACATCTATCAGAGTAGATGACATATTGACCTCTTTTATCCATGCTGGCAAAGAACAACACAGACCGGCCACCTTTTTTAATAAGGTTTGCAGACTAATTGAAGATTTGTGTGAAGGAGTGTCAAACCAGTGCTTCAGTGATTTCATACTAATCTCGATAGTTTCTGATAGTTAGGAATAGATAGTTTCTGTTTGGTGACCATAGCTAAAACAATAAAGTTTGCACTGCTTAATTAACACCTGTGTTAACTGTTTTGCAAAATGGTGGGGGAAATGTGTCAATCCAATGAGAAAGAGTTTGCACATTTGCAAGACATGTCTTCTGCTCTGATGGGATAGTGATGATGAAAATGGAGTGGATCCTAGTTTCTTTAACCAGGTCAAAGCAAACAAGAAAAACTGTAAAAGCATTCAGGTATAAGAATTTGGACCACTTGTGACTTAAACTATTTATATTATATTATATTATATTATATTATATTATATTATATTATATTATATTATATTATATTATATTATATTATATTATATTATATTATATTATATTATATTATATTAATGATAAAACACTTTATTTTTGTTGTATTTTTTTCTTGAGTGTACTTGCATTTGCACTCACAACATGTGCAAACACAGAAATGCACTGCAAATAGCACAATCCACAACGAAAATGTGTCAGGGGACTCTAAAATGTTTATAGATTGTTTATTAGATTTTATAGAAATGCAAACAGTAAACATCAATTGATCAATTCAACAGTCTCTGACCAAACACGTGCATGAAAATACTCACAACACAGGCAAATACAAAAATGCACTGAAAATAGTACAGACCACAGTGAAAATGTGTCGGGGAAATGTATAGATAGTTTATTAGATTTTATTGAGATGCACTCGCACTGCAGAATCATCCCAATTGATCTAACATTATAGATTCTTTCCAAATAGAGATATTAAGTCATCTGGTGAAATTGTATTCATATCGCAGTATACAGTTGAAGTCACAATTATTAGCCCCCCTTTGATTTTCTTTTTTAAAATATTTCCCAAATGAAGTTTATCAGAGCAAAGTCTTATTTGTTTTATTTCGGCTAGAGCAAAAGCTGTTTTTAATTTTTTTAAAAACATTTTCAGGTCAAAAGTATTAGCCCCTTTAGGCTAATTTTTTTCTCCAATAGTCTACAGAACAAACCATCATTATACAATAACTTGCCTAATTACCCTAACCTGCCTAGTTAACCTAATTAACCTAGTTAAGCCTTTAAATGTCACTTTAAGCTGTATAGAAGTGTCTTGAAAAATATCTAGTCAAATATTATTTACTGTCATCATGGCAAAGATAAAATAAATCAGATATTAGAAATGAGTTATTAAATCTATTATGTTTAGAAATGTGCTGAAAAAATCTTCTCTCTATTAAACAGAAATTGGGGAAAAAAATAAGCAGGGGGCTAATAATTCAGGGGGACTAATAATTCTGACTTCAACTGTATATCACAAAATAAAAAATATTGCAATGCTAGATTTTTCCAGCATCGTGCAGCCCTAATTGCAATAGACTTTATTACTTTAAATTGTAGTAATTTAATAGTTTTACTGTATTTTTGACCTAATAAATGCATCCTCGGTGAGCATAAGAGACATTTAAGAAAACCTTTAAAACCACACATACAGTGTTTACCATGCTGAAGTGCAGTGGATCTGTTTGGCCGGGTTACCATGGCGATTATTCACAGAGATGTTCTTGTTTTTTTTGGTTATTTTCCACAGCGCAGGTTTCATTCTGTCCTCAGAGATTTGATTTCTCATGATGTGACATTCGACCGCAGAGTTTTGTCTCTATTTTTAGGGTTGTAAAGAACAGAATACTGCTAGCTGGTTCGGGCACATTTTGTGCAGCCTGTAATACTGATCTCTGTATAGAGATGGGGATCAGAAAGACTGTAATTATTTGCTTTTCCAATTACCTTAGCGATTTTATTTATTTTTTATTTAATTTTTTTTATTTAATTTTTTTAGCACGTTAAAAGAGACAGATGTTTTAAATGAATAATTATGTGAATATCTAACTAGTTGTCAGACTTTAAAGATCAGTCATTACAGAAGCATTAAAAAGATTGAGTTGACTAAAGATGTTTTTGTTTATTAAAAAAAATGAATAGTTCAGATACAAAAGCCGCTAAACGCCACTTCCGCCAAAAATGAGCTAATGACATTGAGTAATTGCTTTAGCCACATACTACATGTTCAACAAATAGATTTGCTTCTAATCATCTAAATCCCAGCGTCAGTCCATTCAGAAATAACAGTTTGTTGGCAAAAGCCGCTAAACACCACTTGGCTTTAACAGCAAAAGCCGCTATATCCCGAGAACCAATCAGAAGGCACGAATCAAATCATATGTTTTCAATGTGGCAGCGCGCTGATACGTCAGCTTTTTATGAGGAGGCTGTTTTATTCCGCTTCCGATTTTAAAAGACGGAGTTTGATGAACTAGATGAGCCTGTCCGACTGTCAGTGAATGACATATGAAAACGTCCCTTACCTCAAAACTCTGTGCATTATAAGAAAAGAAAACACACTGTACAGTCTGAAGTGCAGCATGCATTCATAATGTTTGTTTGCGCAGCGACGCTACTTTGAGTGAGTCAGATTTACTATACATTAAATGGCAACTACGTTTCACGAAAGACAGAGTTAAGATGCCGTTCTTTTATCCCACGTGGATGCTATGAGGATAAACAAGAGACCAAGACCTTAAGTATGGTGAGAATGAATGAATGACAGCTTCTAAAAGTGTCTGAGAGGCATCCCCTTTTTGCCCAGTAGGCCTACCTTGTGATTTATCTGCTAATGTAAGCTATTTTTTAAAAGATAAATATAATGTATAAAACTATACATTTATATTAGCTTACTCCATATTACCTTATACGTCTGATAAGCTTTTTATATTAATAGACAACGCACAGATATTGATGTTTCACAATGTTTTAACACTACATTATTAGAATCTATCAAGCCTAGTTTACAATGTTTCCATTGCTCTACTTACATTAAGTCTAAATCCCAAATATCAGAAATGACAACAGGTTGTTAAGATTTAATTAATGTCAGTTTTAATGTTATTGACTAATACATTTACTTGACAGATTTCATTCATTCATTTTACTTCTGCTTTTTCCCTGGTTCACCACAGCGGAATGAATCGCCACTTACTTGACAGATGTATTTTTAATTTTAGGTGGTTTGTGTATGTGTTTTATGTTTGGTAAATAATTCTTATTTGCATCCTTAGTGATTTTTCAACTAAATACACAGTCTTGTCCCGATAGGTGGATTTAGATGTTTTTGCGAACAAAGCAGAAGTGGTTTTAGCTGGTTTTGACGCAAAAGAAAATCTAATTTGTTAAAAACCAAAGAATTGTCTAAAGTGCATTTATGAAAAAAGGTATTTTATTTACTAGATATTAACCTTCTCATCACATATAAAATGAAACTTCTGAACCTAATCAGAGGAGCCTGATAGAAAATGCTCATTTACAAGAAAAGAGGTCTGATGGATTTAGAGGGTTTTGCATCTGAACTCTTCAAACACAGTTGAAGTTAGAATTATTAGCCCCCCTGTATATTTTCCCCCATTTTCTGAACATTCTAAACTCAAAATTCTAAACATAGTAGTTTAAATAACTCATTTCTAATAACTGATTTATTTTATCTTTGCCATGATGACTGTAAATAATATTTGACTAGATAATTTTCAAGACACTTCTATACAGCTTAAAGTGACATTTAAAGGCGTAACTAGGTTAATTAGGCAAGTTAGCCTTTCTAACTTTCTCTCTAAGAGGTCGCCAAAGCGGAATAAACCGTCAAATTATCCAGCATATGTTTTACACAGCAGATGTCCTTTCAGCTGCAACCCAGTACTGGGAAACACTCATACACTCTCACATTCACACACATACACTACGACCAATTTAGTTTATTCAATTCACCTATACCACATGTCTTTGGACTTTGAGAAACCGGAGTACCCGGAGGAAACCCACTCCAACATGGGAAGAACATGCAAACTCCACACAGAAATGCCAACTGACCCAGCCGGGACTCGAACCAGCGACCTTCTTGCTGTGAGGCGACAGTGCTAACCACTGCGCCATCGCAGTGTCGATGCGTCTCATTTACGTCAAAATCTAGACCTATTTGATTTCTTATCTCAGATCCCACTTAAAAGTTGTTAGTAAGTGTTTTGAGAATTTTATTGGGACATAAATGTCTCCTTTTGCTCACTGCAACCCACTGATTGGTGGACATTTCTGCACAGCATCATGGGTAATTTAGTTTTTCAGCATTAAATTATCTATTAAACACAATTGTTAAAGGGCCATGAAACCCCCCTCTTTCAGTTCAAGTCTACCTCAGAATATTGTCAAAAAATGCTCCGAGATGGGCGTGGAGCGCTGCGAGCAGAGGGAGGAGTGGGCGTGACCGGCAGTGCAGGGGAAAAAGACTGGAGCAAACAACTGTTGTCAGTTGGCCAACAAAATAAGACACAAACCATGAGGAGACCCATGATTTTTTTTTTAGTTTACAAAGTTGAAATGCAAAGAATTAAACAGTAATGTAATGTCCTGCCACATATGTAACATTCGTAAATTCATATACACAATAGGCCCACATAGAATCTGCGCGTGCAGAAATCCGCAGATTTTTAGCCCGTCATTGAGTCTATTTATTTACTTGTGTAAATTACTTGTGTCTCCTCCTCAATCCCCGGGTCTGAATGCAGACTCAGTGGATAGCAGTGCAGCAGGTCTCTTGCCCTGTCTTTTTCAACCATTGGGCCTGCCGGTAATCTGGAGGATTTTAAACAAGTGCGAACACAGCAGCACGGATATAGGCGATGTGTCTGAATGGTAACAAACTCAACTGATAAAAGATAAAGTCCGCTATTCTCCAATTCTCGTACAGGTCTTTCGACAAAAAATGCTTGCTGCAAACCTGACAGCATCGCTGGGAAAAACATGCAGCAAACCCAGTGGATCATGGAAACAAACACAATGACCCTTCATGAACAGCTAAATACTGCTTGCCGTGCAGACGCGGCCTCACCCAGTCATTGGGTCTCACAGCTTGGCAGGTCTGCCTTGCCCTCGGAAAGCACAAGCAGTCATGAATAATTAAGAAGCAGGGTCTTCTCATAGGATAAGAAAACCGACTCCGCTACGTCACTGATTTGATCTCGCCCCAAATACTATTTTAAACCCGGAAGATGAAATTAGCTGACAAAAGCTCAAAATTATGCCGTTTTAAAGCTGCAATTAAACCCCCACAATTAAAGCTGACAGGTGCTAACATTGTCTTAACTGATGCTCTACACAGCAAATCTGTTAAAAATAAAAAATAAAAAGTACTTGAGGGTGTCTTGAACCTTTAAACAAATCAGTTGAATTGAAGTAAATAGATGGGATTAACCAAAGCATATTCAATCGATTAACAACCTCGGAGCTCACAGCAGGTCTGTCTTTAAAGGTTTATCAGCTTATAACAACGTGTTTAAAGTCTAATGATTCATTTAATGTCATCGTAGTGAGCTGCTTTCTGTTTCCACAGCTGTGATGATTCTGACACACTAAATTCCACATAAACAGTGTTCTATAATGCTCTCTGGCAGAGCTCCAGATCAGGCAGTGGTTCTCCATGCATATTTCATTAAAGTGCAGTTTCTGCTGTTTTGCATATGTATTCCTGCTCTCTGCCCTCGCCCAAACACTGCTGAAGAGTTAAAGATGACTGCTGCCCTCTCATTTGATTATATATATATATATATCCTCACATTCACTGTGTGTGTGTGTCTGTCTGTTTGTTTGTGTGTTCATGTTCATGTGTATGTTTGTGTGTGTGTTTGTATACGTATGTGTGTGTGTATATGTGTGTGTATGTTTTTAATCTGTGTGTATGTGTATGTGCCTGTTTGTGTGTCTGTTTGTTGGTGTTAATGTGTGTGTGCATTTATATGTGTGTGTGCGTGTGTGTATTTGTGTGTGTGTGTGTGTGTGTGTGTTTGTATCTGTGTGTTAATGTGTATGTTTGTGTCCATGTTTGTGGGTGTGTATGTATGTTTGTATACATATGTGTGTGTGTGTATCTGTTTGTGTCTCTTTGTGTGTATATGTGTGTGTTAATGTGTGTGTGTATGTTTGTTTGTGTGTCTGTATACATAATATATGTGTGTGCATTTGTGTGTTTGTTTGTGAGTGTATGTCTGTGTGTGTTTGTGTGTGTGTGTGTATGTATGTGTGTGTGTTTGTGTATGTATGTATGTGTGTGTTTGTATTTGTGTCTTTATATGTGTCTGTTTTTATCTGTGTGTATGTGTGTGTGTGTGTTTGTGGTTATATGTGTGATTGTGTGTCTATGTTTTTATCTGTGTGTGTATGTTTGTGTGTGTGTGTGTGTCTGTGTGTGTTTGTGTTCATGTGTGTAATTATGCGTGTGTGTGTGTATCTGTTTGTGTGTCTCTGTGTGTTCATGTTTGTGTGTCTGTGTGTTTTTGATCTATGTGTGTGTGTGTACATACCTATTTGTGTGTTGGTGTTAATATGTGTGTGTGTGTGCATGTGTATATATATATATATATGTGCATTTGTTTGTGAGTGTATGTGTGTGTGTGTGTGTGTGTGTGTGTGTGTGTGTGTGTGTGCGTGCGTGTTCATATGTGTGTAAATGTTTTTGTGTGTGTTTGTGTGTGTCTGTGTGTTTTATGTGTGCATGTGTATGTGTCTGTTTGTGGGTGTGTTTACAGTATGTGTGTATGTATGTTTGTGTGTGTGTATGTCTGTATATGTGCATGTGTTTATTTATGTTTATGTGTGTCTGTGTGTGTGTGTGTGTGTGTGTGTGTTTGAATTTGTGTCTTTTTGTGTGTCTGTTTTTATCTGTGTGTGTGTGTGTTTGTAGTTATATGTGTTTGTTTGTGTGTCTGTTTTTATCTGTATCTGTTTTTGTTCATGTGTGTAATTATGCGTGTGTGTGTGTGTGTGTGTGTGTGTGTGTGTGTGTGTGTGTGTGTGTGTGTGTGTGTGTGTGTGTGTGTGTGTGTGTGTGTGTGTGTGTGTGTGTGTGTGTGTGTGTGTGTGTGTGTGTGTGTTTTCTCTCTGCAGGCTCGCTGAGTCTCGCACTAACCCCCAGGTGCTGGACATTGGGGTAAACCCTCAGGACTACATCCCTGAAGACTGCTTGTCTCCGACTCATTGGGACAAAGCCGACAGTGAAGCGGCGGATGCAGAGGATGCGTTTGGATTCTGATGATGAGCGGCTGGTGGGAGCTGAAGCTGGTGAAGCAACACACAAAGGGAAAGAATGAAGCGGCGCTGCTCGATCTCTCACTCACCTGCGCCCTCTGGTGGCCGGAGCTGAACCTGCGGTCTGAAACCCAACCTAATGACTTCAAAAAAGCACAGACCAAAGCAATACAGTAGAAAGTATTTCCCCTCCAATTTCCTTTTAAGTACATTTATATTTTAATACTATTTAGTTACATTGTGTTTTATTTTTGTATGTATGTGACTGTCAAATGTACAGTGTCCTCTACTAACATTGGCCCACCGTGTAAATAGCAGCAAAGAAGGCCTTGGAGAAAAAACAGTCTTTAATGTTTAAAGTTAGCGATAACCAAAAGTTGCTGCAGACTTTTATTTCAGTATGATGACGTATTTCCTACTGAAACTGAATATTGAGTAGGAGATGAGGTTTGAGAGGGGACGTAGCTAAGAATAAGCCCCCAAGCTGTCAAACTGATCATCTGAGAAGAACTTCTGTTTCAGGGCAGAAGCACATGGGCAGATTTTGATTATTAAAGACCAAAACAGAACAAACATTTTTCAGTGGAATAACTAGCACGGATTAATTGTTTACCTTAAAGTGGCCATGAAATGGAAGTTAAGACCGTCCTTTTTTTCCCATATCGTGATGTACATCCACTTGAAACAGTCCTGAAATGAGAAAAAAAAATATTTAGAGAGGTGCATGACTTTGTTCTTTGGAAGCTGATTGGATTGTTGAAAGACAGGCATTGCTAACAAAATTAAGGAAGATTGACGAATTGACAGATTCAGAGCAGAAATGAGACACAGCCTGATAGCCCCTCCCTGAAGAACTGATAGCCACACCCTGAATGACTTAGAGCAACACCCTAAAGCACTCATAGCCACACCCTAAAGACTGATAACCCTGCTGGGACTGGTAGGCCTGCCCTAAATTACGGATAGCTTCGCCCTAAGGGACTAATAGCCCCTCCCTAAATGAATGACAGCCACACCCTAAAGGACTGCTAACCACAACCTGAAGCACTCATAGTCACACCCTGACTGATAACCCCGCCGGGATTGATAGCCCTGCCCTAAATGACTGATAAGCCCGCCGGGACTGATGGCGCCACCCTAAATGACAGATAGCTCCGCCCTAAGGGACTGAAAGCCCCTCCCTAAATGAATGATAGCCTCGCCCTATGTGACTGATAGCCCCACCCTAAATGACTTATAGCAACACCATGATGACTGATAGTTACACCGTAAATGACTGATAGCTCAGCCCCGAATGACTGATAGCCACACTTTAAATTACTGATTGCCACACCCTAAATGACTAATAGCCACACCATAATGACTGATAGTTACGCCGTAAATGACTGATGATAGCTCAGCCCAGAATGACTGATAGCCCCACCCCAAATTACTGATAGCCCCACCCTAAATTACTGATAGCCACACCCTAAATGACTAATAGCCACACCGTAATGACTGATAGTTACACCGTTAATGACTGATGATAGCTCAGCCCAGAATGACTGATAGCCCCACCCCAAATTACTGATAGCCACACCCTAAATGACTGATAGCTCACGGGATTCATTCAACTGTGTGGGTCTGGAAGATGTGAATGCGTCATGCTGCTCGTGCGGTCACTTCCATTTGAAACAACGAACTTGCGCAAACTCTAGAAAAAACGTGATATGCGAATGGCCTCTAAAAGGCCGCCGTCATTTGCCATTTCCAGCAGTTGATCTTCTTGCACAGACATGCTGGATTCACCTGATTTGTTGACAAATGGGTCTGTTTCTTGGCAGTTCATGGGTCCTTCACTGGGTCTTTTCCGCTTAGCAGAGAAACTTTCCAAAGGCATCTGATTCTTACAGTATGTGGGTTACCTTTGGGTGCTCAAGTGACAGAGATGTAACCGAGAGCATACGGTCATTTTTCAAAATAAAAGATCGATCAGACTCTGATAATAAATAACATGAAAAAATGTATGATTTCTTGTGCAGCCTGTTACCAATTGATCCACGGACCGGTACCAGTTCACGGCCCGAGGGTTGAGGACCACTGCCCTAAATGACTAATAGCCCTGCCGTAAATGAATGATAGACTCACCCTAAATCAGGGGTTCCCAAACTTTTCACCCCGTGACCCCCAAAATAACAATGCCAGTGACTCGCGACCCCCAATATCCTCTGAGGTGGTTATAAATACAGAAACCGTGCATGCAATGGCACACACACACCAATAGACCCAAGTCTATTCTTCGTTGAATTTTTTTAATGTATGTCAGTGCTGTAAATGTGCCAGAAAGTTTAACCTGCTGTTACAAAATCAATCTGCTGCATCTGACGCTATTGCTGAGTCTTTAATATAATGTAATTACCCCAGGGGTCGCAATCCAATAGAACTAGTAACTATAAGCTACTATAGTAACTATATAGTATATAGTAAGTATAAACGATTGATCATAAATGATCATTTATTCTTATGGTTCTTATGGTTCTTATGGTCATTCTTATGGTTTAATAAAAATAAATAGATTTTTGGAAATCACCAGGCGACCCCCTCTTTATTGTCCCGCGACCCCTCGGGGGGTCCCGACCCCCACTTTGAGAACCACTGCCCTAAATGACTGGTAGCCCTGCCCTAAATGACTGATAGCCCCGCCCTAAATTACTGATAGCCTGCTCTAAATGAATGATAGCCCTGCCCTAAATTACTGATAGCCCCGCCCTAAATAAATGATAGCCTCACCCTAAATGAAAGATAGCCCCGCCCTAAATGAATGATAGCCTCAACCTAAATAAAAGATAGCTCCGCCCTTGATGACTGATGGCCCCACCCTAAATGACTGATAGCCCTGCCCTAAATTACTGATAGCCCGCCCTAAATGACTGACAGCCCCGCCCTAAATGAATGATAGCAAACCCTTTTTTAAACATCCTTCTTTGCTTGCTCATATTCACCAAGGGTGCCAATATTAGCGGAGGACACTATATACAACAACTGTAACATTTTCTCATTATTATTGTTACTACTATATTCATTTTTAATGTATATGATTGCTGAGACTAACTCTGTGGTTCAATGCAGTTGGATGTGGATGTTTATAGATTTATTTCAGATTTATTTGAGGGTTCATACTAAAGATTTAAAGTTTGATGTTTGAGGTTTGTATGAAGTGGCATGGCTTTACTAATGCCAACCTGATTTCAGCAAGTAGGACATGTTCCTGGATTAACATCTGAGTTGATCCTGGAACAACATTGCAATCAGCCAATCAGAATTAAGGGATACGTTTACAGTTTATGTTTAGGTTTACGGTTAAGTTTATGCACTTCTACATGATTGTTATCCAACTATTATTCCCCTCTGATTTTAGGAATCATTTACAGGTATGGTTGGGTTTCGGGGTAGGGAATAGGTGTGGATTACATTTTTAAACAAAAACGATGTTCCAGGATCAGCATAGATGTTAATGCAGGATTGCATCGTCAGCTACTTGGCAAAATCATGACGTGCGCTTTACTAAAGCACTGAAAGGGTGTTGATTTTTTATATATACGAGTTGAAAAGTAACAAACATTGCAGCGTAGACATAAAATAATAGACAGCGAGACAGGGTATTTATATGAATCTTATTTTTATTCTATTAAAATGTATTTTTGCACTCCTCTCTGCGTCTCCTTTCAAAACCTGTTATTATTTTCATTTTTTATTTGCTTATGTCATGCAACCTTACACTCACCGGCCACTTTATTAGGTACACCTGTCCAACTGCTCGTTAATTTCTAATCAGCCAATCACATGGCAGCAACTCAATGTATTTAGGCATGTAGACATAGTCAAGACAATCACCTGCAGTTCAAACCGAGCATCAGAATGGGGAAGAACGGTGATTTAAGGCATGGTGGCATGGTTGTTGGTGTCAGACGGGCTGGTCTGAGTATTTCAGGAACTGCTGATCTAATGGGATTTTCATGCACAACCATCTCTAGGGTTTACAGAGAATGGTCTGAAAAAGAGAAAATATCCAGTTCTGTGGGCGCAAATGCCTTGTTGAGGTCAGAGGAGAATGGCCAGACTGGTTCCAGCTGATAGAAAGGCAACAGTAACTCATATAACCACTCGTTACAACCGAGGTATGCAGAAGAGCATCTCTGAGCCCACAACACATTGAACCTTGAGGGAGATGGGCTACAGCAGCAGAAGACCAGACGGCTTCTTCCAGCAGGATAACAGCACCATGTCATAAAGCGCGAATCATCTCAGACTGGTCTTGAACATCACAATGAGTTCACTGTACTCAAATGGCCTCCACAGTCGCCAGATCACAATCCAATAGAGCTCCTTTGGGATGTGGTGGAACGGGAGATTCGCATCATGGATGTGCAGCCGACAAATCTGCAGCAACTGCGTGATGCTATCATGTCAATATAGACCAAAATCTCTGAGGAATATTTCCAGTACCTTGTTGAATCTACGCCACGAAGGATTAAGGCAGTCCTGAAGGCAAAAGGGGGTCCAACCTGGTACTAGTAAGGTGTACCTAATAAAGTGGCCGGTGAATGCATGTTGATTTTTGTTTCATTTTTCATTGGATTTCAATTTTTTACTCATACATAAAGTGATGGTATTATATTAATGTTCTTTAAGAAGCTTACAATTATATAATAATATCATAGTTTCTAAAAAGCAAAACCATTGCATTAACTATGGATTTCCATGGTATGCTTTATAAAACACTTATTATTTGGCATTTTACACGCCTTTTTCCTGCCAATAATATACCAGAAGTCATTTAAGCCAGGTACAGCCTGAAATGCTTGCTCATGTTTAAATATAATAATCATTAAAAAGCAATGAACTCATACTTACCGTCGAACTGATTAAAAATACAACACAAGCAGTTAGTTTGTGGTTTACATTGACGCTTGTGTCTGTATTTAGAGTTTTATTTGACTTCATAAGGGAAGTTATAACACCCACTGTTAGTTCCTGTTTGCATTAATCATTTCATGTTCATACATTAAAACTTTGATGAAAGTGATGCGTGTTAATTGATGCTTTAATAGCGCCATCTAGTTGTGAAAAGGATGCAGTGCAGTTAATCCACATAGTTTTCACATTTTAATCTAATTTCTGTGTTTTTCATTATCATTGGCTATTTAAAGTTTTTTTTTTTAGCTCACAGAGTGCTTGGTTGGATATATTTCACGTGATATTTATTAAAATTCATGAAATCGGCAGGTTAAAAAGAGCAATACCTACTGATATGAACCGTATATAATATATAAATATATGATATAAACTGTATAAAGTAATCACTGCATCACATTTTAACTTCAAACAAGCACACATAAATCTACCTTCATTTAAAATTTGTCTCTCAGCCAATCAATTGTAAGTACAGGCCGACCCTCGTATTACGTAATTAATATTCATGATGTCCACTTTTCCTTCAGTAGGATTTATAAACTCGAATTAACAACACCTATATTCTTTAATAATAATTGTATTTAAAGTTAATAAGGCTATAGGCTATTTAAAGGTTTTATTAGCTCACAGAGTGCTTGGTTGGATATATTTCACATGCTATTTATTAATATTCATAAAATCGGCAGGTTAAAAACAAATACCTACTGATATAAACCATAGTAATCTCTGCATCTGATTAAACGCATTTAAACTTAAAAACAAACACACAATTAACCTTCGTTTAAAATCTGTCTCTCAGCCAATCAGAGTAAGTACAGCCGACCATATTATTGCGTAATTAATATTTATGAAGTCCACGTTTTCGTCAGTAGGCTTTATAAATTCAAATTAACCACACTTATGTTTTTTAGACTTTAATAATAAGTGTATTTGAAGTCATTAAAGCTAAAAATAATAATAAGGCTATTTAAATTTGTTATTATTAGCTCACAGAGTGCTTGGTCGGATATATTTTACGCAATATTTATTAATATTTATAAAAATAGCAGGTTAAAAAGAGCAATACTTACCTATATAAACCAAAGTAATAAAGTCTCTGCATCTTACTAAACACATTCAAACCTCACACAAACACGATCACCTTCATTTCAAATCTGTCTCTCAGCCAATCAATTGTAAGTACAGGCCGACCATAGTATTGCGTAATATTCACGAAGTCCAGTAGGCTTTATAAATTAATATTAACTATACCTATATGTTTTTTAGACTTTAATAATAATTGTATTTAAAGTTATTAAGGCTATAAAATAATAATAAGGCTATTTAAAGTTGTTATTATCTCACAGAGTGCTTGGTTGGATATATTTCACTCAATATTTATTATTATTTATAAAATTAGCAGGTTAAAAAGAGCAATACTTACCTATATAAACCAAAGTAATAAAGTCTCTGCATCTCATTAAACAGATTCAAACCTCAAACAAACACAATAAGTCACCTTCTTCATTTAAAATCTGTCTCTCAGCCAATCAATTGTAAGTACAGGCCGACAGTCATAATGCGTAATTAATATTCATGAAGTCCACGTTTTCGTCAGTACTATTTATAAATTAGAATTAACCACACTTATTTGTTTTTTAGACTTGAATAATAATTGTATTTAAAGTTAATAAGGCTTTAAAATAATAAGGATATTTACAGTTGTTATTAGCTCACAGAGTGCTTGGTTGGATATATCTCACGCAATATTTATTATTCATAAAATTGGCAGGCTATAAAGAGTAATACCAATGACTGTATATAATAGAGTAATACCTACTGATATAAACCGTAATAATCTCAAATAAACACCCAATAATCCACCTTCTTGATTTAAAATCTGTCTCTCATCCAATCAATTACAAGAACAGGCCGACCGTTGCATTGCGTAATTAATATTCAAGTCCACGTTTTCGTCAGTAGGCTTTATAAATTCGAATTAACCACACCTATATGTTTTTTAGACTTTAATAATAATTCTATTTAAAGTTAAAAAGGATTTTTTTTTTAAATAAGGCTATTTAAAGTTTTTTTATTAGCCTCATTAAACATTCAAACTTTAAACAAACACCTTCATTCAAAAATCTGTCTCTCAGCCAATCAATTGTAAGTACAGGCCGACCGTCGTGTTGCGTAATTAATATTCACGAAGTCCACATTTTCGTCAGTAGGATTTATAAATTCGAATTTACCACTTCTATGTTTTTAGACTTTAATAATAATTGTATTTAACACTTACCGTGGTATTTGACGATTTTGAATATCACAAACACCATTTAACGTTTGGATTTGATTTAAAAAAATAATCACATGATTTCCAGCCAATCAGCAGCCGGGGTGTGAGTGAAACGTTAGTTTTGATATTTGAGTTTGTCAGTCTGTTGGGTAATTAATTTGCACTTCAAAACGCGATATCGTCGTACAGGTAAGTTTTCAGAGTGTAATTATCTCTCAATCATTAAACCTCATGAGCATTACAGTTGTGTTTAACGTTAACGTTATTAACAAACTCATAACATGCACGTATCACACATTTAACTTGAACGATGTTTGTGTTTAGCTGTTTGCAAGTCACCCATTCGAAAATTATCGACACAATCCTGATTCAATAACGATAATATAAGGTGCATTTCTTTGTTTACATGGGGAGATAAAATTAGCCCTTGTGTACTGTTCAAATCGACTAAGTTACCCTTTTCGTTATGTTCGTGGCTGTTTTCTTCCATTGACTTCCATTATAACAAAATTTTTTGATTGCAATGCCTTGACACCGTATAATCATGCATTTTTGATTGTTGGTGGTTTTCGCTGTTGAGAAGAGGTAAAATCTCTACTGTTGATAGTCAGTTGGTAGTATTAACCCTTTAGATAGGCCTGTGCAAAAAAGGTTCTGTTCTGTGAGTTTTATGGAGTAAAACAGGTCATTTTAGTGTCCATGCATTAATATACTTACTATGTTCTGAGAGCTGAGCTGCTTATTTTTTTATAGAGAAATACCAACCACAAACATAATGAAAGGGTAGTCAGTTTGCCCGAGTTTTTGAACATTTTCAAAAGCATTTTCCTAAAATATGTATCAAAATATGATTTGTCCTTAAAAATTATTCCATTTGCTAAAAACACAGATAGTTGTGGCCAAGTTAAAACTCAAAATCACCCTAGAGTGGATGAAAACATCACCAACACACAAGAGTTAAATATGTCAATAAATAATTATTTTGGAGGTATTTTAATCACTAGCTACGTTCCCATTCACCAATTTTTATTTGAATTTTGTCTGTGCTCATAAAAAATGGTTGATGGAAACGCCATGATGCGTATACATTTTGAAAATGCACATTTAAAAAACGTATGCGCATAACTGAATTTATGGCATAGGACAATAACCGTTTTCAAGGTTTACTGCAGTTTGGAAAAGTCAAGGTTTTAATACCGCTAAAATTTTCTGTTATACCGTTCCTACGATATATGTAAGAACTTTTGTTTCATAATGTTTTTTATGTGCTGTAAACAAATGTGTTGTTGAAACCAATGAAGACAGCAGAAGTCAATGATTTATTTTAATTATTTATCCTGGCATGTTTACTGTTCCAAAATATTATAAATGTTTCCTAAAATAAAATATATTGTGTTCAATGGGGTAAAAAATGTGTTGTTTTTTTACTCAGACATTTAAAAAGAACTTATTTTAGAGCAGCAATCACAACACAGTGGTTAGGCATGGGCTGGTATAAGATTCTGATGGTATGATAACCTTGAATAAAAATTTCGCGGTTTCTCTGTATTGTGCTCACTGCTCTAAAATATGTTCTTTTTAAATGTCTTGGTAAAAAACAAAAACTTTTTTCCCCTTTGGAAACAATATATTTAATTTTTTGAAAGATTTATAATATTTTGGAGCAGTAAACATGGTCAGGCTAAATAATTCGAATGAATAATTGACTTCTGCTGTCTTCATTAGTTTCTAAAACAGATTTCTTTACAATTTAAAATGGCATTTTTGGATATTTTTTCTGCTGAAGATACTGTTGTCCTAAAAACGTTTAATAAAAAATCGTACACATACCTTACAGTGTTTCCTCTGGGATTTTTCCCAGCTGTGGCGGCAGGCTTTTTTTTTTTTTTTACACAGATCTGCCAACTATTTTGGGGAAGTGCGATTTAGTGCCTTTTTGTGCGTTTTCCGACATTAACGCGTCCTGAAGTAAAGTGAAACGGGTATAAACTCCATAAAGATAAGTATACTTATGGAAACTGCGTTCATCTTAACTAAAAGCTACATCATGTTTGCTGGCGCCCCACGCATCACGCACCTGTCAGTCAGCATGTTACCTTAAAGGGTTGAACAAATAGCGCACAGCACTACTACGGTTACAGAAATGTTTGCGCTGTTATAATTCACTTACCTTTTAATATGTTTTGGTGCGATTATAACCCGCTATAAAAAAAACACGACTAAATGCTTTAAATGAGAAGTTGTAATGTAGTCGTGGCGGGATGAATTTTGCCGTGGCGGCCCGCCACGGATGAATGAATGTAGCGGAAACCTTGCCTTAGGAACGGTATTGCAGAATATTTTGGCTTTTCCAAATCACGGTATACCTTGAGAACGGTTATCGTCCCATGCCTAAGCGTGATAGTTTTATCTAAGTTTATCATAACGTCTGAAACTTATACCAGCCCATGCGTAGTATGCGCATTAAAAAAGTCATGTGATTGTGTTATAGAAGATCATGTGATGATAAAAATGTGTGTGAATGGACAAACCAGCAGGCTGACTCTATTGTAAATATCTGAAATGTTGTTCTGGTCATTCTAAAATGCCATAACCATTTCAGTATTTGTGTAATTATATTATTAATTATCTCCAGAATTAAGATCGTCTGTGCTTCATGTCTCATACCTTCAAACACCACCACGTGTTGCATGTCGGCATCGTCTTCTGAAGCGCAAGTAATTTATTAAATAAAGAAAAGATTCACGCAGCTTCTCCTTTGATATTTGGCGCCAGTTAGTGATGATTTTGTTCTCTTTGACTTGTTGGATGGAAACGCTGCCTTATTTGTAAATCTTTTATGCAATATTCCAGTTTTGCACATAAATTAAATTTGCGTCTTTGGATGGAAACATAGCTAATGAAATCAGAATTAGACATTTACCTTAGGGCTATGCAATATGATGATATATGTCGTATGGACAATACAAAAAGTCTATAGTTTCATATTATGCCCTATCTTTTATTTTGTGGTATCACCAAATACATTGTTACGGTAATACTTATTCATAATTTATATGAGTGCAATATTATACGCCATTACAGGGATGCAGACAGAAACATGAACAACAGCATTGTGAGAAACATTTACATTTCACTTTTTATTTATCGATGTTTTTACTTTTACTTTGGACACATAATCATTAGTTTTGAAAAGTGTTTTATGTTTTAATATTTTTTTTATACAAGCATTGCCCTGAAGTTAGAAAAATAATCTCTTATAAATTTATACATTTCTGAATACAGTCTATAAAATGTAAAAACATTAATATTCCTTCCATGTGGTCAATATGTGGTCTATATATCAGAATTATTAGCCCCCCTGTATATTTATTTTTTTTAATTTCTGTTTAATGGAGAGAGTTATTTAAACATAATAGTTTAAATAACTCCTTTATAATGACAAATTTTTCAAAAAAAATATTTTTATCTTTGCCATGATGAAAGCAAATAATATTTTACTAGACATTTTTCAACATGCTAGTATTCAGCTTAAAGTTCAATTTGAACTAGGGATGTTAACGATTACTCGATCATCGATTAATTGTCGATAAGCCTTTAATCGATAGAGCTTATCGGTGACCGATTAAACATGGACATATAAAGGATAAGATATGCTTTGCGCTGCGACACACTTATTCACGACTTTACTCATTACATAATCAAGTGTGTACAGTTTACATGACCATGGAGTCACTCTCTTGACTGCATATTGGGCGATGCATAAAACCCGTGGGGATCTAGGTTATATTTACAGGTGCTGCCGTTAATCTACGGGTCAGGTAATTAAAAAATAGGTCACATGATATTTAAGTATGGGTGGGTCACGCACGCGTGGATGAGATCATTGGTCATGCAAACTTTAACTATTTTCTCAAAATTATTAAGATACCACACTAAAGGCGTTTCTCATTATGTAGTTAATAACAAGATATTTATTACGTGACCTCGCATTGTTTCCATGTCTTCTCACGTGTGTTTGGTTGTGAAACGTAGTTTGGACAAAGTTGTCTGCGATTCTTCCTATTTTAAAGTCATGCAGTGTGAACCACCCTGTCGTCGATACATCTTGGAGTGTAAACAAAGCACCGACGGAACGTTACCCCAGATAGTCACGCAGTGTGAAAACATCCGTGACACGACTACTTTGAAAATCATGCAGTCTGAACTCGGCATTAGTTTAATTAGGCAAATTATTAGCTATGTTTCTATCCAAAATGTGAATTGAATTTATGCACAAAACTGGAATATCGCATAAAAGACGTGTGAATAAAGCAGCGTTTCCATCTAAAAAGTAAAAAAAAAAAAATCGTCACTTTCTGATTATCTGGTGCCAAATATCAACAGTAAAATGTAATTTGCTGTGGTAGTAGAAGCTGCTTGAATCTTTTCTTTATTTAATAAATTACTTGCGCCTCAGAAGACAATGCCGACCCTTAAATACACGTAGACGTAGACGCACGTAGCACAGACGCTCTTGATTCTGGAGGTCATTAATAATATAATAACACTAATACTGAAATGGTTAAGGCGCTTTAAAATGACCAAAACAACATTTCAGATGTTTTACAGTGTCTTCAGCCTGCTGGTTTGTCCAAGTTCAGTCGTACAAAATTGTACAATTTTAAAAAGGAGGCGTGGCACCTAACCCCACCCCTAAGCCCAACTGTCATTGGGGGATAAGCAAATCGTACTAAATTGTACGAATTAGATCGTACGAATTCATACGAATTAGCTACTAAATCAAAAAGTTACGAATTGCCGTGAGATTGTGTTGATTCACACACATTTTATCATCACATGATCTTTTATAACAAAATCACATGACTTTTTAATGCACATTCTGGAATTTGTTCGGTAAAAGTGTTTCCATCGTAAGTGCATCTTTTTTATCGAATAAAAAATTTATCCTACTCCGTTATGCGCATACGTTTTTTATGCATATTTACAACATTTATGTTCATCTTGGTGTTTCCATCAATTGTTTTTTAATACGCATATCCAAAATGCACATAAAATAGATGGCTGGAAACATAGCTATTGTATAACAGTGGTTTGTTCTGTAGACATTCGAAACAAAATGTTGCTTAAGGGGTCTAATAATATAAACAAAAATGTGACTTCAACTGTATAAACTAATAATCAATTGAATTGATAGAAAAGCTACTATACTGCGATATCTTTATCAGGGTATTATGTAGTGGTGTAACGGATCACAAATCTGCAGTTCGGATCACACTACGGTTTTTTTAGTCATTGATCGGACCATGGTTTCCGCTACATTCATTCTTCCATGGCGGGGCGCCACACCAAAATTCATCCCGCCACGGCTATATTACAGCTTCCCATTCAAAACATTTAGTCATTGTTGTTGTTTTTTTAATAGCAGGTTATAATCGCACCAAAACGTATTAAAAGGTAAGTAAATTATAACCGCTAAGACTTTTCTTTAACCGCAGTAGTGCTGTGCGTTATTTGTTTAACCCTTTACGGTGACATGCTGACTGACTGACAGGTGCGTGCGTGAGACCAGCAAACACGACGTAGCTTTAAGATGAACACAGTTTCCATAATTATACTGTAAAGATATAGGTCTATGGTTCTGCATACAATGACTTTATCTGGCTGGAATTTATAGCGGTTTCACTTTACTTCAGGACTGTTCAGCTACTTCAGCTGTTTCACTTTACTTCAGGACGCATTAATGCCGCTCTGTAGGTCTACCGGAGACATTCATAAATATTCCTAGCAAACCTAATACATTTTGGAGATGTACTCGTCACATAAACGCACTAAATCGCACTTGAGCAGCGTATATTTCAGGGTGTGAAGTTGTGCACGAACAGAGAAAATCAGCGCGCAAGCAGAGATTCGCATGCTCGTATTACATAAATGCGCTCACAACGTGTCATTGAAATAACACCCATATGTAGTTGGTACATCCGTGTAAAAGTCCTGCCGCCACAGCTGAAAAAAATCCTAGAGGAAACACTGGATCGGACCATTTTTCGGATCAGCAAAAAAGGGAGGAGACAAATGTCATTTGCTTTCCATTTATACAAAAATATTACTGCAAAAAACATTGCTTTTAACAAACAGCATTTAGAACCTGTAATGTTAATAAAAATAAAAACCAAGAAAGAATCAGCTGAAGAAAGAAAAGTATTCAATACAAAATATGATCTTTGCCACTGTTGCTGATAATGCTAAATATAGAAATCTAACATCTTGTACAACAGATCATATTTATCTTCAATTAATGATTCAACAATTCACACATAAAACTTCATGTTTCTGTATAGGTGTATTATTTTTTAAAACCTATTCAGTGACATAATTTTGATGGTTGTTTGATGCCAGCTGTTGTTTACACAATGTAATTGCTTTTACCAGCATCAAATTCACCAGCGTCATGTAGTAATGGGCGATATAAACGATACAAAATTGGCCTACGATGGAGATTCTAAATCTATTGCACTATCGCGATAATACATGTTTGATGACGCAATCTACCCGCGAAATTAAGAGCAACAGCAACAACAGCACTAAGCAACGCATGGCACCGAATAGCGGCGTGTCGCACAACTTGCGACTGCGAGCCTCATGCATGGCATATTGTGGCTTGTCTAGTGAACATCAGTGCCTCCCACACAGATTTTACCTGGGCGGCCGATATATTATTGGGGCGGCCCGGTTCTGTGTTTGCGAGAAACTGAGAACACTCTGCCACAGACTCGCTCGCATGCTCTGCATGCAGACTCACAGAGACGCGCTGGATACAGACTAAATAGACTGATCCAGCTCATTATTTGGGGTGACAATACATTTTCCCCGGACATGTCCGAGAATCTGCTTTCGCTTTCGATATTAATTGTATTCATTTTTGCATTACTTTATTAGCAAACTTTGTCTGGTGCATCTCAATCTCTCAGCAGCAACAACACTACAGCAGACAGAGAGAGAATGAGGGAGAGAGAGAGAGAAAGAGCAGATCAAGACACCAGTTTTAATTTCATTAGGAGAACAAAATGTTTAAAACCAAATGCGTTACCTTAGGCTGCAGATTAGAAATATGTTTTTATTTAAAATATCTGCAATACACAATTTTATTTGACTTTTTAATACTGGAAGTATTTTCAGTACAGTGTAAGTTCCTTAACTAAAAAGACACCAGTTTTTTTGTTCTCTGCAACTTGGCATTTAGGTACCAAGGACTTAAAAGAAAAGTCTTTCTTTCTAAAAGGCACTACATTTAGTTTATTTATCTGCAACATTGTGTTGTTTAATTACAGTTTTGCTTTTGCACAATAAATGTTCTCAAAATGACATGCACCGTTTCTTTATTTCTTAAAAAAAAATAGCAGTTTGGCTTTCCTAAGGGTCTATGTAACCTGTTCTGAAATGGTTCTATTATAATTTTTATATCACAATATATATCGTTATCGCAAGAGGCTGCAATGTATATCGCAATATGGATTTTAGGCCATATCGCCCATCCCTAGCATCATGTTTCATTAAACAGTGATTTTAATCTTTACCATAAACATTAGTGTTTTTATCTGAACTATAAACTGTTCTCCCAGCACTTCTGTGTTATTTAATTGTTTGTAACTCACTGAAAAAGTGTAAAAACTGAATCTCTCTCAATGCAGATTTGAATGCAGCGCTTTGAAGGATTAATAAACATGCAAATCATTATCATTTATCGTTCATGTTGCGCGGGTTTGAACTGAGATTACGATCTTTTAATGTTTAATTGTGCAGCTTTACACTGAATGTATTAATGCAGGCTAAGCAAGCAGTGACAGAAAACACCTTAAATTAATAGACAAAGAAAGCATTTAGGTAGGTCCCACCACAACTATTTCCGTCATGATTATATCTTACAGGGAAGCCAAAATGCTTTGATACACGTGATTTGAATGACGCGGGAGGCGATCTCTCTGCTATTGTTATAATGTTGGATTAACCTACAAGTTCAAAAAAGTTATTAATTCGCAGGTCACGTGCGTTCCGAACCGTGGGTTGTGATCCATACGAATCAACAGTGATTCGTTACACCCCTAGTATTATGAGATGGCTTATATTGTGATAAGAGTATTTTTGTCATATCTAGTTAATCTACGGCTGAACATTTTTATATTTTTTTTTTCAGGTTTCAAGAGGTTTCAGAAGACAAGACGATCTATCTTCCTCTCTCAGTAGTAGACTTTTTTTTCCTCCAAAAATGTCATTCACAGATACATCCATTCATTTAAAGCCACTCTCTCACTATTCTAAAATGGTGTGCTCACCATTTCAACAGAAATCCACCAGCCCTTGTTATAAAATAAAGGTGCACATATCTGACAAAACAAGAGGATTTAAGAGACGGCTCCAAGACTCCTGTTTTGAGGAGGTATTCGAGACTCCTTTAAAAAAGCCGTGCCTCATTTCGTCACACTCCCCAGATGAGGGTTGTTTTTCCTTCGAATATCAAGGATCATCACCATTTCAAAAGCTTATAATAAGCAAGCCGGTAACACCCCCTCGGTCAACGGTCAACCAGCCTGTGACCTTATTTACATCCACCCCTCTGTCTAAATTAGCAAATGATCAGGTAGGGCAAGATCGGGAGAGTCTTCCCTCCCCGATACCCATCCTCCAATGGGACAGAGTGGTTCCGTCTGCTGATTTTTTACTGGGTGTGCCTTTAAACCTTGATGTTTTTAGCACTGTCCCTTCGGTAGCCTCTGAGGGAACTGTGAAGGTCAAGGTCGGGGATGTCTCACAAAAACATATCCCAATCCACGAGTCAAAAGCTCAAGTCGTGCCATCGGAAATTGTGCTGCCGCTGGAAAAGGAAGAAACGAGTCGTAGAAATGTAGAAAGCACAGCAGAAAGCTTTGAGAGCACACTGCCACTTCTGGTCCAGGTTTGAGCTTGCTTTTTTTCTTCTATCTACATTTTTACTGTTTGTTTTTTGTCACTTATTTATCCTTTTTTTGTTGCTTGAAATCAAAGAGAAGGTTTAAAGAATCAGATAATGTACTAAGCACATGGGAAACCAAATCATCAAGTGTTCTATAATTGTTATTTTTTTTGTCTATGATTGAAATCAAAGAGAAGATTTAAAGTCACTGATCACATGAGAAACAATTAGAGAACACTTTTGACTTTTGAAAATTGTCATTTTTTTTTGTCTGATTGAAATCAAAGACAAGATTTAAAGTAGGGCTGCACGATATTGGAAAATTTCGTCATCACGATATTTTCTTTCCCTGCAATATATATTGCGATATAAATGCTATTTCACTGCATGAATTAAATAGCTCTATTTGTGAAGTCATTACTTTAGATTGATTGGGATATTTGTATGGGAGTGAAATATAAATATATTGTATGTAATTTGTTAAATACATATAATAAACAAAACTACAGTCTTAAACACAATGGAGCAAATGTTAAAGTGAAATAAACAGTGATTTATGGTTTCCTGGGCAGTGTCTTAGGGTGCTTTCACACTAGCACTTTTGGTCCGCACCCGGGTTCGTTTGACGTCATAGTACGGTACGTTTAGCAAGTGTGAACGTGTCTTCTGAACTCGGGTGCGCACCCGTGAACAGTACCCGAGTCCGCCTGAAAGAGGTGGTCTGGAGTACGGTTCATGCGAACTCTGGTACGGTTCACTTCTAGTATGAATGCAATCGTACCAAATAGCGGAAGTGAACCGGCAATTGTACCACAAACTATCGTTTTCATAACGTTCATTCGTGTGTGTGTGTGTGTGTATGTGCGCCACGTATTGTACCTTGGTGACAAGCGGGACTGAGCCAAGCACAGTGATACACAGTGATGTCTGCTTGTCTCCTTCAGAAACATACATGCATACATACACACATGTATACATAAAACAGTTCTGTCTGGTTCTTGAATCTGACTGGCTGATAGCCGTGTAATATTCTGCTATAGCACTGGGCCAGCCTCTTAACCCTTCACCCTTGTGTATTACTCTGCCCACATACAGCAACAAGCAGAGGACACTACAGTTTGACAAATATTCCTGCTGTTGGGAAACATAATGTACTTTTGAGGCTTTTTAGGCGAGAATAGATTTAGATTGTTTAGATTGCAACTATGCAGTTTATTTATAAGGATAGTGCCCATTTTAAATATTTATAATTTCTGAGAGACAGCGCGTCAGCGACCATTAGCCTGCCATACTGAGCTGACCAAAGACGGTTGACAATGTCCATCCACAAGATGGCGACAGAGGACCGCATAATAAGCCCTTAGAAGATTAAAACAGCGTAATTTCTAGCTACAGCTGATCAAATCATTATTAAACAGGTAAGTGACATTCTAAGACAATCTCTCTCGGTTGTATGTTGTAGTGCTGTATTTATTCCATATAATTGTAGTGTATTGAGTGTGAGATGGGACTCTCATATCAGGAATGTGTGTTGTGTTGGCAGAAAAAAGAAATGCCATCACATTGCCATCACATTAGACATTACGCTATAGAGTCATTCAAACACTAGCTCTAAAGTGACGTTGGTGAATTAGTAATGGCTTTTGCTGTTCTGACATCAGCTGCAGATGTGAATGAATGGCGGAAGAAAGTAGTTCCTAATACAAAAGGATTTTTAGACTCTCCGTGTTTTTTTTTTTTTTTTATATATACAGAATTGTGCCGTTGAACAGTTGTATAATCGCAATATCACACTCCTAGCAGTGCGATATGGCTGTATATTAGCACTCATGGAACACTAAGGCACTCGGCCTGCAGCCAACGCACGCTTCCCACCAATGCTGATATACAGCCATATATATATATATATATATATCTATCAAACGGTTTATATTTTTAACTAATATTATAATTATCTATCTAGTTTATATCATATTATATATAAGATGTACAGCAAAAACATTGATGCTATTATGTTGGTATAGATCACAGATGTCAAACTCAGTTCCTTAAGGGCCGCAGCTCTGCGCGGTTTAGTTCCAACCCTGATTAAACACACATGATCAAATTAATTGAGTGCTTTAGGCTTGTTTGAGACCTACAGATAGGTGTGTTGAAGCAGGGCTGCACTCTGCAGGACTGTGGCCCTTCAGGAATAGAGTTTGACACCCTTGCTTTAGATTTTCTATAAGCATTGTAGTTTTAAAATGTGTAAAACTTTTTGTCTGCTTCAATTTAATCAGTATGCAGGAAACATTCATGAAATAAATAGGAGAACAGTTACTAAAATGACTGGATTTTACAGAATACTTGTATGCTGCCACTTTTTGTGTCAATGTTAAACTTTTTTTTTTTTTTTATCCTCTGATGCAGGTGAAATCGAAAGTGGTGGTTCCAGAATATTTTAATGAGGAGGAGTGGGAAAGGAAGAAAAGGGGATATGTGGATTCTGTAAAGAAGCACATGAGCGAACAGAACGGTAACGCACGTCATTGAACACTGATTTACTGTATGATCTAATGATTTTTGTCTACCAAACCTTTTAAATTGCAGAGTGCTGATTTATTTTAGCATTTGTTTGACTTGTATAACCAGAAAAGACTCTGAGATTAATAATCTTATTCACAGGAGTGTTCCTGCCAAAATGATCAGTTTAAAAACTTTACAGAACAAACCCTAAGACCCCTTGAAGTTTGTTCTGCAAAATTCCTCTTACTGTAAAACATGAATTATTGGACTTTCCTGCTTTTAATGACTGTAGAAAAATTTTCTAAAAGTAACGCAAACAATTATGAGAACGCGCTGCATTTTTTCACAACACTTTCAAAAAGCACGGAACACAACGGGAATGTTTCAAGAGGACCCTTAAACGTGATGGACCCGACCCGTGATGTTTAGGTTAATTACTGTAGGCTGATAAAATACAAATAACAAAAATCAGGATGTTGATATATACAGTGCATCCAGGAAGTATTCATAGCGCTTCACTTTTTCCACATTTTTTTGTTACAGCATTATTTAAAAATAGATTAAATTCAATTTAATCCCTAGTTAAGTGGGGGGTTAGTGGGGATGTTTTTCAGCAGCAGGAACTGGAAGACTAGTCAGGATAGAGGGAAAGATGAATGCAGCAATGTACAGAGACATCCTGAATGAGAACCTGCTTCAGAGTGCTCTTGACCTCAGACTGGGGTGACGGTTCATCTTCCAGCAGGACAATGACCTGAAGCACATCGCCAAAATATCAATGGAGTGGCTTCACAACAACTCTGTGAATGTCCTTGAGTGGCCCAGCCAGAGCCCACACCTAAATCCTATTGAACATCTCTGCAGAGATCTGAAAATGGCTGTACACCATCACTTCCCATCCAACCTGATAGAGCTTGAGAGGTACTGCAAAGAGCAATGGGCAAAAATTCCCAAAGACAGGTGAGCCAAGCTTGGGGCATCATATTCAAAAAGACTTGAGGCTGTAATTCCTGCCAAAGGTTCATCAACAAAGTATTGAGCAAAGGCTGTGAACACTTATGTACCGTACATGTGATTTTTCAGGTCTTTTATTTTTAATAAATTTGCAACAATTTCGAAAACTCTTTTTTCACATTGTCATTATGGGGTAATGTGTGTAGAATTTTGAGGAAATAAATGAATTAAATCCATTTTGGAATAAGGCTGTAACATAACAAAATGTGGAAAAAGTGAAGCGCTATGAATACTTTCCGGATGCACTGTACGAACAAAAACTCACCTATCAAAGATCACCTACAACTTCATTGAGCAATAGTCACGGCACAGTGGTATCTGTCATGTTTTTGGGTCCACTTTAAACATTTCCGTTGTGTTCCGATGTTTTTGCTGATTTTTTTTTTTTGTATTTGCATGTTTTCTTAAATTGCAGCATGTTAAGCTCTTTCGGCCACCGTACACTAGGGCTGGGCAGTATGATCCAAATAGTTTTTTGTAAAATGTTTCACAATATATTTTTTTTTATAAAGGCATTTATTCCAGATAATAGGGATACTCCGATCAGGATTTTTGCAGACAATACAGAGTACCAATTCCTTATCATGGTGATCAGCTGATACCAAGTACCGATTCTAATGCTTCAAGCTTTATAATGCATAAAGCACATTTTCCTTCTAAGTATGAGATTTAAGTAGAGATCTCTCCTTACCTAAGAGAATTGTACCTAAATTAAAGATGTTTCATATAATTCCTTAAACATGTCTCTTGTAACCATTTAGTGTGGACAAGTAATGGTCAGAAGCAACTTTACAGAAAATAATAGATAAAACATATACAAAAAAATGGTAAGAAAAATTGCTAACGAAGCAATTTGGAAACATTGCAAATGACGAAAGAAAATTTAACATGTCTTAATGAAGTTTGAAAAGAACGCATATTTGATGCATAAGAAGTCAAAATGCACACCTATAAATCCATCACTTCTTTACTAAAAGAAAATAGGTCCATAAACTACTGGCTATTGCAATAAGTATATTACGATAAGTTATATTATTGAATATTCATTTTTTATTTCCCTATTATTTCCAGCCAGGTTTTAATGAACTTGCAATTTTGTTGAAAACACAGAACTTTCAGTTCTGATATGCAAAAAGATTTTAGTTCTTGTATGTCCTCTGCTTGTAAATCCGTAAACAAACAATTGCGATCAGTTCATGAGATCGGTCAGAGTACCGAGTACCGATCGAGTCATTAAATGTAATTATCGGCCGATCGATCGGAGCATCCCTACCAGATAATGTACAAAAGAGCTTTATATAAATAAATAAGCTTGAATATTTAAAGAGCCCCTATTATGGGTTTTTGTTTTTAGTGTGTAACAGAGCTCTAAGTGAAGTGAAATATCCAGCTAAAGCTTAAATCTGAAAGTGGACGGTGTCGACTCATAGTGGTTCGAATAAATCGTCTTGATAACGAGTCTTTAGCCGTTTCGGCGTGACATGGATATGAAACATAAGCCCCGCCCAATTGTTGTCTGTGCAAACCTGGGAAAATTTAAACCTGCGGCCCCGCCCAGTAACACAGTGCAAAGAAAAAAAGGAAGACAAACCTATCCTAAAGTCATGAGTCATGAAGACTCTGTGCTTACCTGGATATTATTGGAAGTGTGAGGGGAAAGTTGGTGTTATTATCTCTTCCCAAAGATGAGACTATGAAGAGTCAGTGGTTTATTTTTGCAAAAATACCTCAGCATTATAGCCCAGCCTTGTGCTGTTGGAGTGCTTCAGCGACCTGCATGGTTACAACGGGGCATTCGTCGGACGTTTGTTAAAGGAAGGAACAGAAAAGACTATTGATGTATGAGACTTTGACAGAGCTTGACAGGAACTTTTTCAGTACATGGATCAGTGGATCTTGACTCCGTTTCTTCCTCCATTTCACAAGTGCAAGTAAATGGTTACCGCCTCGTTTTCTTTAGCTTGCAAATTATGTATTTAATTGTGTTTTGTTACTTGTAATCGCTTGTACTGTATCAGGTTAACTCTTTATATTCTCATATCGCATCTAAAGCCACGTTATAAACGCAACGCGTGCCGCTTTGTTTACCAATTTAAATGCGTTTGTAGCTTATGATCTACTGCCGTTTGTCGTTGCTATGGCCACCGTCAGCTGTTCTTACACACGTGCAGCGGTCAAGGTTCAGAATAGTTCAGCTTTTGCCGCTGTGTGAATTAATACTGAATGTGTGTAATGGTTAAGAATAGAGCAATATGCTGGTGTTTAACTGCACTACTTTAATGCACTCATGCAAACACAAAAAATCCGGGAGACCAGGGGGGTTAGGTTCGGGGTTAAGGTGTCTGAATATCACTGTTGAGAACCGGATACTGTGTAACGGATACTGTGTACTGCAGTGTTAGTAAGTTTACTACTATGAAGCGTGTTTCGAGCGGCCGCTGCGATCGGATCCTATACCAGTGTTGGCGAGCCTGGGGTATCCTAGACCGTACCAAAATGCTGAGGACCGGGGCTTGGGGTGGTTGAAATTACGGGAGTTTTACGGGATAAATAACAAAATGGGAGGGTGGGTGGCTGGAGATGGGTCTGAAATACAGGCTCCCGGGAAAAACAGAAACAGGAGTGTTGGCAGGTATGCTCACACACACACACTCTATGCACTGTGACTACTTCAATATTGTTGATAAGCCGCGCTGGGCATTTCACTCGTGCATAACTGTCTCGTGCTGAGCGCTGTCGACCAATCGCAACAGGTGGTCATCGGACCAATCAGCGCAGATTAGCTTCACGCTAAAGAGGGGTTTGGGAACAAATGAATCGCTGAACGAATCATATGGGATAATTGGGTAAAAATAAATGCATATTATAAGACAATAAAAGTGTTTTCTTGACCTTGCATGCACATCAGACTGTTGTTGGAGACCCTTAAAACCCAAATATGACCCTTTTTAATGTATAATAGGGGCTCTTTAATCTTTAGGACTTGATCTGATTTGATTCTTTTGCATTTTGTATTTAACCTTATAGTAAACAAAATATGAATTTAGATGGATAACACATTACACTGTATGGCATATTTCACAGTCTTATATAGACAGACATTATTTAAAAAAAAAAATTCTCACTAATATAAAACATACCAATGAACAAAAAATAAAACTTTAAAAATGAAAATATAAATGTGTAAACAAGAAAATATTGAAACTAAATGATCACTTGTTAAAAATATAAAGCACTTGGCAACACTGCAGTCTCCCATGGAGTGTCTTTCTCAGCCTCACGCATGCTGCATGTGAGTTGGCCACACCCACATATTTATATTTCATGATATACACAGAATAAATGATAATTTTGATACATATTTCTTTCCACATTAAGAATATATATCATCATAGTGCCCAGCCCTAACAATCATTAAATGACTATTAAAACAAAGTAACTGTAATGACCCATCATGACTTCCAATGTCTTTAATTAATAAACAAATGGAAGTGATTTACTAAATCAACAAGGTTACAAGGAGCTAACGGTAAATGAAACAAGCCTGTATATCAGCATACTTGTATTCTTAAAGGCATAGTTCACCCAAAACTGAAAATTCAGTCATTTATTCGCTTATCACAAATCTGATTTAGTTGATTTCTTTTGCTGAACACAAAAGAAGATATTTAGAAAAATGCTGGAAACCTGTTAACATTCACCTCCATAGTATTTGTTTTTCTGCTGTGGAAGTCCATGGTTACAGGTTTCTAACATTCTTTAGAATATCTTTTGCGTTCACAGAGAAAAGAAACTTAAAAAGATTTGAAACCACTTGTGGGTGAGTGAATACTGAGTACAAAACATGCATTTTCTGAACAAAGAAAGGTTTACCTCTGTGAAATGTAGAACACTGTTGATTGTTGTTGGTAGGTGTTTTGAAAGAACTCCACTCTCTGATGAACTCCGTTGCCAACTTAACATCTGGAAAGACCGGCCAACAATGGCAGCACCCTTCAGATCTTTCAAAAAGGTAAATTTCACCAAATCCAACATCTCAAATCACAAAAAAAGTGTTTTAAGAAAATTAATCCTGTATGTAATTTGAGACACAATTGTGCAGGAAATATAAAGTAAAATATAAATAAAGGGACATCACTTTTTCTACATGACTTCATTAAACAAGTGCTGTTAGTGTGTAATTAAATGTAGTCCTAAACATAGGTTTTCTCAAATAAATTTTATTTTTATGAAAAGTACGGTTTGCATTAAATATCCAAACTTCCCATGTCCCACGTATGGGATGCATATCATTTGTTGATGTACATTTGAATCATTCATGTTTTTAAAAGCGCGAAAGAGATCGCATGCTGTTGTGTGTGTGTGCGCGCTCAGCCTCAGAGATGAGCAGAGCACACACATCTAAAGTCATCTTAATGCGAGCGCTTTATGGTCAAATACATGCAAATTTGTGTCAAAACGCGGTGTTTAGTGATTATTCATATTAACCCTCATTTATGTAATAAACAAAAATGTGAAAGTGAAACCTTAAATCAGAACCGCACTGCTCTTAAAGTGACAGCGTGCAATATTCCTGCTGCCGACTGTCTTTATCATTAATCAAACAACAAAAGGACTAAATCACTCGCTGCTTTTGACTGAAGGACTTTTGTAGCTATAATTAAAGTTTTTTTTTCTTGCAGTGAAGATGCTTAAAGAACAGTTTGTTTCATAGTTTTACTCTATAGTGTTTCTTTCCCTTTCTTTATTTACAGGGAGGAAAATAACTGTATATATACAGTTGAAGTCAGAATTATTAGCCCTGCTGAATTATTAGCAGCCCCTTTTCCTCAATTTTTTGTTTAACGCAAAAGTTTTTTTTCCAACTCATTTCTAAACATAACAGTTTCTTTTGCAGACGATCAAAAAATATATTGCTAATAATATTGATTTTAAAATAGTTTTATTCTAGCCAAAATAAAACAAATAAGACTTTCTCCAGAAGAAAAAATATAGGAAATACTGTGAAAAGTTCTTTGCTCTGTTAAACATAATTTGGGAAACATCTATTAAAAAAAGAATTTACAGGAGGGCAAGTAATTTATTCAACTCTATATAGTTTTGAATAATTGTGATTACAATTATGACCAAAATAATCGTGATAGTGATTTTTCCCATAATGGAGCAGCCCTAATAATCTACTGTGTATTTAACCTCAGAAGCAACCTTGCACACATACTTTACTTAAGGCTGCTATCGTGGGCTGTTGTATTTGAGTTTGAGGATGGGTGGATGGTAGTGTTTTGACACTGAAACTAATAAAAACTTTTACTATTCCAAAATATAAACACTAATAAAAACTAGTACATCTCCCTCTAAAAACTTATTAAAACTAACTGAATTCGAAAACAAAAAGTCAAAACGAAATGAAAACTAAAACTAATGAAAAATCCCAAACTCTTATAACCTTGCTCAGTTTGCAACCCAACATTTTAGCATTTCCTTCGTTCCTAATGACTTTTTTTCCAAAATGTTTTTTTTGTTTTTTTTTTGTTGAATGAATAATGTTTAGGGGTGGGAATCTCTTGCCACTCGATGATTCAGTTACAATTCGGATGGCAACAATGTGTTTATAAAACTATTATCAATGCATCTTTTGTTTTAATGCAGATTACAAGGCAAGTTTATTTATATAGCACATTTCGTACACAATGGTAATTCAAAGTGCTTTACATAAACAAGGATAAAAGAAACAAGAAAATAAAAATTATTAAAACAGATTAAAAAGTGTTAAAACATGCTATAAAAGAATGAAAAAGAAAAGAAAGCCATAATTGTGCGATCTGTGGGACGTAGCACAGTGCTCATTTAGTAAAGGCACAGCTAAACAGATGTGTTTTCAGTCTTGATATGAATGTGTCTAATGTTGGAGCACATCTGATCATTTTTGGAAGCTGATTCCGGCAGAGAGGGGCGCTGTTAGTAGCTGAAGGCCCATTCACCCTGCTTTGACTGAACTCTTGGATTTTCTAATGTACTTGATCCTAATGATCTGAGGGATCTGTTAGGTTTGTATTCAGTAAGCATATCTGTAATGTATTGAGGTTCTAGGCCATTTACAGGGTTCGTACGGGTGCTGGAAATCCTGGAAAATGCTTGATTTTTAATATAGTGTTTTCAAGGTTAGAAAAGTGCTTGGATTTTGGACAAAGTGCTTGAACCTGCTTGAATTTGAAATTGCAGGACTCGAAATTACGACCACTTTGGTCGCACATGCGGCCGAAATTTTATCTATGCAAGCTTCACGCAGAATGCACTTAACGCCAAACGCAGCGCTCAGGTATAGTTTAAAACAGTCGTCATGTCAACTTGCTGCAGTAAACAATGCCTGTCCCGCCTTAAAGCTCTTCTGATTGGCCCACTGCTCTTGAACTGAACGCGAATGGATTGGTTAATATCAGCTGTCAATCACTCAGTTCAGATGACAGAGAGCTACAACCGCGAATGTAAAGGTCTGGATTTGAGAGAATGAAAATAACACTGTCAGATAACACTCAATGTAAGCTCATTTTTGAGATATCAACTTTAGAAAGAAAGAGACCAAACTTAAAAAAAAAATGCTTCATCCAATAACTGAACTTTTTTCTATCTATGCTCTATTCTCCAAAGTATTCAACAATTTAAGTTGAAATGCCATATTGAGTTTTATTAAAATAGCACAATGTATTTAAATGTGGAAAAAGTACATACAGCATATATAAATGCAATTTACCGCGGTTGTTAGGTGCTGGAAAAGCATAAAAATGCACCTTGAAAGTGCTTGAAAAGTGCTGGAATTTGAAGTTGGAAAAGGTGTAAGAACCCTGCATTTAGTGATTTATCGACAAGTAATAATACTTGAAAATCTATTCTGAATGTAACTGGGAGCCAGTGTAAAGACCTGAGGACAGGTGTGATATGCTCTGATTTTCTGGTTCTGGTCAGAATCCTGCCAGCAGCGTTCTGGATGAGCTACAGCTGTCTTTTTGGGAAGGCCAGTGAAAAGGCTGTTACAGTAATCCGTCGTACTGGTGATAAAAGCATGAACAAGTTTCTCTAAGTCCTCACTGGAGACAAAGCATCTGATTCTTCCAATGCTTTTGAGATGATAGTATGCTGATTTAGTTCCTGCTTTGACATGATTACTGATTCTTGAACTTATTTTTTGTTGTTTGACCCTTAGAGCCAAGGTACGCATTCACCTTGAGAACCTCATCTCTGTTCCCAAACGCAATGACTTCAGTTTTCTCTTTGTTTAACTGAAGAAAGTTTTGCCACATCCAGCTGTTCATTTCATCAGAGGGTGTCAATAGCCAGTAAGGCTATGCAGATCTGAGTGTCATCAGCATAGCTGTGGTAGGAGATTTGGTACTTTCTCGTTATTTGGCTCAGAGGGAGCATATAAAGTCACTTAGGCATGCGACAATAACCGTTTTCAAGGTATACTGTGGTTTAGAAAAGTCAAGGTTTTAAAACTAACAGAATTTTCTGCTAAACCGTTCCTAAAGTATGTGTAAGATTTTTTTATTTACATTTTTATTTTATTTTTTAGAAAAGATTTTAGAAGATGCCATTTTAAATCGTAAAGAAATCTGTGTTTTTGAAACAAATGAAGAGAGCAGAAGCCAATGATTCATTTTCATTATTCTAGCTGACATGTTTACTGCTTCAAAATATTTTAAATGTTTCTCAAAATAAAATCTATTGTGTTCAAAGGGAAAAAAGTTTTTTTTTTTTTTTTACCCGGACATTTAAAAATAATGTATTTTTACATACACGCAGTAATCACAATACAGTGAAACCATGATATTTTTTTGTCCAAGGTTATCATACTGTCAGAATCTTATACCGGCCCATGCCTAAAGTCAAAAGTACAGTCACTAGTACGGTGGCCAAGAGAGCTTAACGTGCTGTAATTAAGAAACGCCTGCAACTACAAAAAACACCAGATTGTTTAATTTTAGGTCACGTTATTTTAAGGTGTTTCTGTTACAGCGCAGCTATTGATTTACCAACTGAGTAATATTCATTAATTAGATGTACATACTACGTGGTTAGGGTTAGAATACTGGTTAAGTTTAGTTTTTTTTTTTTGTGTAGTTTTGCATAATTGTAAATGTTATAGTAAGTAGATATAATCTCTAACATGGACACCTTAAAATTGTCACCTAATTTTATTTATACTTTATATTTATTCCCAAATTCAATTATTTCCTTTTCATTTATACATGCATTTCTTTTTACATTGAATCTCATTAATAATTATGAGCTTTAATTGTGATTTAGTTTAGTTTTATGAGTTGGTAAATAATGGCAGGAGGTACATGCAAATCACGATTTAAAAGTCACATGAAACAACATGCAAACTTGACTTAAATGTGACTTGGTTTGGATTGTATGTAAGTTTAGCTTCTTCATTTAGTAAACACATTCTACTAGACTGTCCTGCTTTTATTGACTGCAGAAGACTTTTGTATAAAATTAATTCTCTTAAGGACATTTTAGTGTTACCGAGTCACACGAGCAACTGCTAATGGTGACTGTCAGGTGCCAAAGTGTAAGACATCTTTTGCTCAATCTGTTCTCTCTGTTAAGGGAGCCAAATTGTGGAATGATTGACCTGTTAGCCTAAAATTACAAAGTAATATAAATGTTTTTAGTAGTGTCCTTAAAAAGTGCAATGAGCAAAAGAGCAGTGTTTGGACAAATAGTCTCCTATTAGCTTGTTTGATCAGGCCGCCTTTGCTTTTGCCTACAGCAATTTTATGTAAAGAATTATAATGTTGTGTATATGCATCCATTTTATTTTCATAAAGGTCAAGCCTCTCTTGGACAGGTGTTGAGAATTAGCAGGTCTGCTAAAACGCGTAAACAAATGCATTTGGTTGTCCAGTGTAATTGTGACGTCCATGTCAAATAAATAAATAATAAATAAAAATAACATTTAATTAATGTATTCATTTGTTTGTTGTTTTTAATTGTATTTAATAATGAAATGTTCTTGCCATGAAAATAGCCTTTGTTGCTGACATGGCATTAAATAAAAAATTCATCATCATCATCTTGATTTAGTCTTTATCATGTCTTGACCCAACTAACCAACATAATATTGTAAAGAATCACCACCTAAAACAAAAGATATGCTTGATTTATTGGTAAAGTGACCAGGATTCATTTGTTTAGGTTTTAATGTGTGTCAATGAAGCTCCTCCACTAGAGGGAGCATTCACACTCTAAAACAGGGGTGCCCCAACTTTTTCTTATGAAGGGCCAAAAACCAAACTTGATTGAGGCTAGTGGGCCAAAGGTAAATAAAGTTGCCATGCGTAATTTCCTAATTAATTTAATAATATTTAAAAATAACTAGAAAACATTGCTTTATATAAACTAATACAGCATATTTTTTTGTGTTTTATAATGAAATTATAACAAAATGTAACATTGGTGAGCAATCAAATGCCTTGATTTGCTCACCATAGTCCTCTATCCATCGAGTGACATTATTTACTGTACATTTGTAAAAATCAAATTAATTTACAACATTATTAAAACATTTTATTTCAGTTAGCTTTTTTTGTAGCTCAGCAATAAAACAAACAAAAAAACGTTACGTCAAATTAAAAATGACAATCTCTTTTAGGCATTTGCCCCAACTAGGCATGGGCCGGTATAAGATTCTGACGGTATGATAACCATGGATAAAAATAAGGTTTCACAGTATTGTGGTTACTGCTCTAAAATATGTGCTTTTTAATTGTCTGGGTAAAAAAAACAAACACTTTTTTTTCCCCCCTTTGAACACAATATATTTTATGTTAAGAAACATTTAAAATATTATGGAACAGTCGCTGAACATGTCAGGCTAAATAATTTAGACTTCTGCTGTCTTCATTGGTTTCAAGAACACCGATTTCTGTACAATTTAAAATGGCATCTTTGGATATTGTTTCTGCTGGAGATACTGTTGTCCTAAAAACTGTTTAAAAAATCTAACATATACCTTAGGAACGGTATAGCAGAAAAGTTTGACGGTTTTAAAACCTTGACTTTTCCAAAACTCCGGTATACCCTTATAACGGTTATCGTCCCATGCCTAGCCCCAACCCTCTCCATCTTTCTTGGTCTCTGCTCAGATGGAATGGTGGGCCAAATCCAAGGTTTAAATGGGCCAACTTTGGCCCACGGGCATCACTGCTCTAGAATATGTAACAACAATAGGCCAGTCATATCGGTTTCAATGGTGATGATTATGTAAATGGTACTACAGAATAAACCTCTTTTCAGAGGAAGCCATATGTCTAATAAACTGACAGTGTCTGTCTGCTAAAGCTTTGGTGAAATTAAAATAACATTTTTAGATGTTAGTATGTTAGTCTTAAGAATATTTATAAGCTAGTAACCGTGACAAAAGTAGCATTTTAGAAATGGAAACATCCAAAGCTTGCAGTTTTGCACTTCCGCTTAAATAGAAATTACCTTTTCTTCTTGAAGTCACCTCCAGTGTTTGTGTAATGCATTACAAGTAACATGAGTTACGTAATAATATTACTTTTCTAAGTAACGAGTAAAGTAACGCATTACTTAAAAAAATAAGTAATATTTGAGTAACTTTTTAAAAAAATGTTACTCGAGTTACTTTTTAGATGAGTTATTTCACTTTTAAATTGCTGAATTAAAATTAGTGTAATCATGTTAAGTCACACTCGATGAGAGAATGAGATCCCCGTAGGAACAGAAAGAAACCAAGACGGCATTTCTGTGAAAACTTGACTTAAATGTGACTTGGTTTGGATATTATGTAAGTTTAGCTTTTTAATTTCGTAAGGCACATTCTACTGGACTGTCCTGCTTTTAATGACTCCAGAAGACTTTTGTAGAAAATAAACTCTCTTAAGGACATTTTTAGTGTCACCAGGAAAAATGTAAGACTTTATATATTAACACTAAAACGGATAAATTTGAGGTGCAGATTAAAAATAAAGTTATTAAAGTAGTGAATGAATTTAGGTAACTTGGCATAACTCTAGACATGAATTTAAAATTTGATAGTCATGTTAAAAATATGTGTAAGTAAATCAAGCCAAGTTCGAACAAATCCAACACTGAAGGTGATGTCAAGAATAAAGAGGAGGTAATATCCATTTAAGTGGAAGTGACAAACCGCAAGCTTTAGATGTTTCTATCTTCTAAATGCTACTTTCGTCACTGTTACTAGCTTATAGATGAGAGAATGAGCTCCCCACGGGAACAGACAGAAACCAAGATGGCATTTCTCTGATCGAAGTATTCTCATTATTCTGAACACATGGAAGAAAAGGGCATTATAATCTCAATGGACAGTGATTTTGCTGAACTAATAACACAAAAATAATGTACAAAAGTAGCAAACACATTGCTTATAACTTTCATTAATCTGTATATACAGCATGTAGAGCGTCAGGATGTTCTCATAAGGATTTTAGATTAGTTTTTTTAAGGTAAATGAAGGTGTAGGTTATAAAGTGTGTTGTTAAATGCAGAGCTCCTTTATTTAAAAAAGAAAAATACCCTGCAAGCTCTGAAAGACATCAAGCCTCAGGCAGGTATGAAAAAGTAGCTCAAAAGTAACGTAACTAGTTACTTTTTGGGGAGTAACTCTACATTGTAATGCACTACTATCAAAAGTAACTTTCCTCAACACTGGTCACCTCAGACTTCAGTTTCTCATCAAATGCTCTCTAGTATCTGACATGCTCCGCCCCCTTCATGACTTCTCATTTGCTTTTCATTTGATGCTCTTGATCTCAACCACTCTCACTGGCAGAGCTGTGATAAATGAAACGCTATTATCTGTTTTCAAAGGGGAGAGGATACTTTGTCTTGCACTAAAAGCTAAAATTGTGTCAAACATCTAACAAAAATGCACATTTCAAAGCACGTCACGGGGCCTTCGAAAAAGATAAAATGCACACTTAAAGCCTGGTTTATACTTCTGCGTCAAGTGATCGGCGTGACCCACGGCGCAAGCCTCGCGCGTAGCCGTGCATTTATACTTGTGCGCGCTGTTTCTGTTTCTCTGCAATAACACTTCCAAAACGCTAGCTGGCAGTAGGTGTTTATGTTTCTCTGTGTCGAGTTTCTTCGCTGGTGTTTTGTGTTTCCTGAACACTTCCTTAATGTACAAGTGGCTCAAATTCGCTCATTTTGAGGCGGGAACCGGCGGATGTGCAACAACTTTAATCATGAGGTAAAGACAAAACAACAGTCTCCATCTGGAGCTCCTTCACGGGACTGCACACTTGTAAACAGTCGCTGCATCGGGCGCACGGCTCTCACCTCCGCTCACACTCGTCAGCGCTACCAAGCCGACCAATCACAAAGCTTGCGCTACACGTATGCGTTACATTTTTTGAGGTGCACGTCAACGACGCCGACGGCCACGGCAAGGGGCTATGCGTCCATGCGAATGCTGCGCCGTAGCATACGCGTGCGCTTGACGCAGAAGTATAAATCTACCTTAACATGTTTAGTGTTGTGTGTATGCTTGTCATGATATTTTTATTTGTGAGGTATTAATAATTAATTAAAACAATTTAAATGCAGTTTTCAAAGTCTTGCTTCAGTCTGAGTGCTTTTCTGTGTGTTTTTAGTAACTACAAACTCCCAAAAAGTGGTCTAAAGATGTCTTTGGAAGAGTGGGAGAGAAAAAACCAACGGTCCTACCGACGATTTGCAAATGTCCCGGACTTTTTTCAAAGGAGCCCTGTGCTCTGATCCCCCTCCCACCCCAATGTTGTGTGTGTGTAAATATATATATATTTGTCGTTTCTTATATTTTCTCTCATTGTTGGATGTATAAAGGTGAGGATTCATGCTGCTATTTCTCTCCCTCTCTCTGAGAATTCAGGTTTTTTTTGTGTGTGTATTTGTGATTTCACTGCGTGTAATGTTTGTTGCGCATGCTTCTCACTGTTTTTGGGTGTCCTTTTTTTGGTTTGTGTGGTTACTTGTATTCTCAGTTTACTTTACCCCAATCAGCACTTCACCTTTTAAGCTAATATAGTTTTAATATTGATACTAGACATATTTATGCTGAATATTTGATTTGTTCTGTAATTTCCTATCCTTTTGAGCATTTAGTTATACAACATTGTAGTAGTTAATTCAGTTTGCTTTCTTGCGGAAACATTGCAGTGTTTCTTTAACTCTTTTTGTAAACTGACATTTTTTTTAGCATTAAATGCACGTTAAGGGATGTAGAGATCAAAGATTTTATATTTTGAGAGTAGAAAAAAAAACGTTTCTCCTACGAGGAACTGATTGTGTATTTGTGTGTTTTGCTGGAGTTTCTTGATTTGTTACATTGCATACTTAAAGAAGTTTTATAACATTTATACATTTAAATTAAACAATTTACTGTATTTGTTCATATCTGGTCATCTTCATTTTTCCTTTGATATACACTCACCGGCCACTTTATTAGGTACACCTTTCTAGTACCGAGTTGGACCCCTTTTTGCCTTAAAAACCTTAATTTTTTGTGGCATAGATTCAATAAGGTGCTGGAAATATTCCTTAGAGATTTTAGTCCATTTTGACATGATAGCATCACGCAGTTGCTCCAGATTTGTCAGTTGCACATCCATGATGCAAAGCTCCCGTTCCACCACATCCCAAAGGTGCTCTATTGGATTGAGAACTGGTGACTGTGGAGGCCATTTGAGTACAGTGAACTCATTGTCATGTTCAAGAAACAAGTCTGAGATGATTCACGCTGTATGACATGCACATTATCCTGCTGGAAGTAGCCATCAGAAGATGGGTACACTGTGGTCATAAAGGGATGGACATGGTCAGCTACAATACTCAGGTAGGCTGTGGCGTTGACATGATGCTCAATTGGTACTAATGGGCCCAAAGTGTGGCAAGAAAATATCCCCCACAACATTACACCAAGACCACCAACCGGAACCGTTGATGCAAAGCAGGATGGATCCACGCTTTCATGTTGTTGACACCAAATTCTGACCCTACCATCCGAATGTCACAGCAGAAATCGAGACTCATCAGACTAGGCAACATTTTTCCCAATCTTCTATTGTCCAATTTTGGTAAGCCTGTGAGAATTGTAACTTCAGTTTCTTGTTCTTAGCTGACAGAAGTGGCACCCGATGGGGTCTTCTGCTGCTGTAGCCCATCCACCGCAAGGTTTGAAGATATGCTCTTCTGCATACCTCAGTTGTAAGGAGTGCTTATTTGAGTTACTGTTGCATTTCTATCAGCTGGAACCAGTCTGGCCATTCTCCTCTGACCTCAACAAGGCATTTGTGCCCACAGAACTGCCTCTCACTAGATGTATTCTTTTTATCAGAGCATTCTCTGTAAACCCTAGAGATGGTTGTGCGTAAAAATCCCAGTAGATCAGCAGTTTCTGAAATACTCAGACAGCCCATCTGGCACCAACAACCATGCCACATTCAAAGTCACTTAAATCACCTTTCTTCCCCGTTTTGATGCTCGTCTTGACCATGTCTACATGCCTAAATGCATTCAGTTGCTGCCATGTGATTAGCTGATTAGAAATTTGCTTTAAGGAGCAGTTGGACAGGTGAACCTAATAAAGTGGCCGGTGAGTGTAGATGGTGTAATAACGGATGGTCAAAGAAAGAAGAGAAAAGTTTTGTATTAAATGGAAAGAGGTGTTTAATGGTGTAATTACAGCACTTACCAGCAGGGGACGAGAAACTTCACCCAACAACAACAACGTGCAAGTAAAATGGCGGTTTTCTGTGAATACGTCAATAAGCGCGGGCTGCAGCTACTCAAGAGTTGTGAAGAGGTAATTCTGACGACAGTTTCATTAAATGTACGTCTAGTGAGTTTTAAACATTTTGTTTTATTAAGAATATTGTCCTCTTACATTCATATAAAGCAGGTCACTGTAATCTAATAGAGGTAAACTTGCAGAAACCATATTTAGTTGCACTTAGTTAAAATAAAGTTCTGTTTTAATAATGAAAGGTAAACTTGAGTTAAGACATTAGTTAATGAGGTTTAAAAGTTACTTTACTATCAAATAATACCTCTCTAACTTGCATATTTAATTTGTGTACTCTGTGTTGATGTAATATCGGGTAATTTACTTGGTAAAACTAAAGACTTTGACGGGGAAACATTTATTGACTAGTTTTTATAACATTATGACTGTTATATAGTTGATGGATGCCATGTGTGAAGAATATGAATTTGTCCAAGACTCAAAAGTTTATAAAGTTCATTGCATGTAAAGCTACTGTGGGATAGAGTCAGAAGCAGTAGGTCACAACTGTTTTTTCCTTGGAATATTTTACATTGGACATCAAGTGGCAATCCAGAACATTCCTAACTTGTTTATCTTACAAAACTAAACAATCTTTTAAAGCTCAAACACTGAATTAATCCCATGAGAACAAACTCAGTGACCCACCTGTTGAAAACTAACAGTCCAGTAAATAATTCTACAAAGTCAATTCATTTTAGTAAACCAGCCGAACACTGAACAAAATCTAAACCACATGAATTTGTGAAACTTTCAGATAATTTTATCGTGCTTTACATTGTGATATTTTACAATATGTTTAGAATAATGTAAACATTGATGCGAAAATGCTTGCATTGTTTGTTCATGTTTATAATAAGTGGTGTAGGAATGTGTCTATGTTGTGTTTTTCAGTATACAGACTCCATCAGATGAGAAACATGATGTTTGGAAGAGCAGCTGGGATGTAAAGCCAGATTGCTGTCTTGTTTGGTCTTGCTGATGGACCACAGACTGAAAGGAAATGTCCTCGGATGCAGGTATGCTGTCTGGAATGAGACATCTTTTATCTGCTACTATAAATAGTGCAGTCTGTGTGGCATCAGCGTGATATTAAATGCTGAAGATAATCAGTTGTGCAGCTATTGAAATGCTATCAGTCACTATTTGCTGTCAGCCACAATTGATTGATCAAGGAGATTAATTGCTTGATATTTCAACATGATCTCCGCTGCTCCAAGTAAAATGAAATGGCTGTAAACTGTATTAAAAAGGGATAGTTCAACCAAAAATTGAAAACAAATCTTTAAGATATTTTGAGGAATGTTGGGAAAAAAACAGACATTCTCTTTGTTCCTACTATGGATGTTTTTTCACAACATTTTCAGAATATTTTGTTTTGTTTAGCAGAAAAACGAAATTCATAATTTAGGACCACTTGAGTGTGAGGGAATTTTTTTTTTTTGGTGTGTGTGAGTGTTTAATATTTTCGTAATATAGTATTTCGTTACATTTGTTTTCAAAATTATTTGGAAAGTTCACCTTGCAAGCTTTATGCAGGTATGTCTCTCTCTAATGCAGGGGTCATCAACTATATTTGTCAGAGGGCCAGAGTTTTACTAGACAGTCTCCTTGGGGGCCGGACCCCCAAGAAGAAAATCAAATAAAAATCTGAGAACATCTGTTTGAAACAAGCGGCAACCTCCCGCTCTCCCTCGGGAAGCCAATACGGAAGTAACTAAAACTGCAATTCATCGACTCGCCTTGGGGGGCTGGCTCCAGGAAGTCCAAGGGCTTTCTTTCTGCATTAGTAAATTGGCCATTTTTACAGCTGATAAAAACATGTTTACAGCCTGGTACAAACGATGGCTTTGGTGCATATAGCTATGATTACCCTTCATGACAACTGTGAGGGGGGTGAATTTTTTTATAACTCATCCGTTTCGTTTTTATTAAGTTATATTAAGTTTGCATAATTAAGGGCGTGGCCATTGAGTGACAGCTAGCCCTCGCTGGTCGCTGTCTCGTCACCTCAGCTGATTCTGGCTAATTAGCCGCTGAGCTGGGCATATTCATCGTGTTTTTGTTTTGTTTAATGTTTCTTTACGCCGTCAGTTGCCTTTTGGAATTATTTCCTGCAATTATCAGATGATATGGCATGCTGTGTGGACTTAATTGTGCTTACAAACCGTTCAAGTTGCCTCCATTTCCCAGGTCAGTGAAATGATATACTTGTATACCATCTCTATAAATGTATTCGTTTTATTTAAGATCATTTAACATTTAAATGTTCTTTAGACCAGTATTGCACTCCAGAATCTGACAGATTGATTAGCTGTAGGCTATAAAACAGTCATCTGAAGCGTTGTCATACAGTGTTAATGCTGGATTTTTACAAACAGCCTTGCATTTACTAACACAGACTATATCTGAAGTGTTTGATAGTAATTCGCGTTTTCCTCCTGTCGAAAAACGTCATAAGAACAATGTTTAGTGGCTCAATGTGTTACAACAGTGTTTTTAAAAGTCTAAACACTTTATTGATATAGTGTACAAACAAGCACGTGTGGTCAGAACACAAACGAGTCACAGGTAATGAAGTATTAAACGTTCTCCCAAAGTAATAAGTCTGTTTTAAGCCACGTCTAAGCAAAAAGAGAATCCTGCTGAGAATCCAGCATGGTCTGTAGCTCCGCTCACTCTCCGCCTCTTTGCCCTTATTTGGTATGACGCGTTTGGTGCGATGACGCGCTAACAAAATGGCGACGGTTGGCCGCGCCTACTTGTGGCTTCTTTTGCAGTGTTCAAGTCTGTCTGAGTCTGTCCTCATTTCAAAGTGTAGCCTAAATATAGTCATAAATGGTGGTTATTTTGACAAGAGACTCAGTTGTTGTTATTTTTAGTTGCTTTAATTGTGTGGAATAGGGCTGTCCGATTTGGGGAAATTATCTAATTGCGATTTATTTGACAGGTATTGCGATTTTGATTTGCGATTTAATTTTGTAGTCAAGTCAATAATTCAATAATCTGTATTTCAGCTTCTTACTGCTAAAATGCAGTGAGTGTTAGTTAAAAAAGGAGCTTAAAAGATATTAACTTATATTAGCAAACATCTCTGAAATTGTACTTATATATTTGTGTGTGTGTGTAATGAAAGATAATAAATTTGTATATTAAAAGTATATTTTAATTTGTTTATTATAAATTTTCATTATTTTTATAAAACTGTAATATTAAACTTAGTTTAAATGCACATTTGTAAATAAACACTTAAAATAGTAAAATAGTGTGATAAGCAATTTGACAAAATGGTTTAAAATATATTTTGGTACATCAAAAAGTGCGTTTATGATAACCATCCGACAAGATAATGCAGCAAAAATTTGTTCTTAAAATGTCACTTAAATGTAATATTTATACCACGTAATTAAATAGAAAATCAGGCGAATAACTGAAAAAATAACCCATTTAATAAGCTGGCTACAGGCCTGACAGTGTAATGTTAAAAGAATGTTTATTAACTGATAAAGAGAAAGTTTAATAAAGACTTCCATTTATTTTAGCTGTAGTGCAAATGAAACATGTCTCATGAGTATTAATAAAAGATGGAGCACAGGCTGTAGTTTTTTTGACAAACTGTTTCAACCGAAATTGCACCTGTTACTCTGAGAGATCAGGAAAACTGTAAGGCAGGGATCATATACTTTTGTATTTAGCTGTTTATTCTGCGTTACAGCGGAGAAAACACGAGCATTAACGCCATTATCATGATGGACTTCGCTTCAGTAGCGAACTCGAGTTTATGTGACTTATACTTTTCATTGAAAAAAGCTCTTTATTAATATTATTTAACATGTCTGGGTTAATAATGATAGCCTGATTTTTTTTTTAATTTTTTTTTTAAGTGAATTAAATTATTGTTGGGGACATTTCAATAGTTGGTCCCCCTCCGCGTCCCCTTCGTCCCCTGCTTTTTAGCAAGACGCTCCTCATGTAGCCGTTCTCGCTTTCCTGTTTGTTATTGTGGGCGTTCCGCATAGTTCGGTGGCGCAATTCTGATTGGGCAGTACGAAAGTGTGCTCACTCGGTTGGCTAGTAAGGCTGTCACACACAGACGACTGTCACACACAGACGGCAGTCATGCATTTGCTCTTAGTGTGGGAGGTTAAATAATGTATATGTCATATTGCATCCTCTTGCGATTAGCTAACCGCAATGTTCCAAATTGCGATTCGATTTCGATTAATTGCACAGCCCTAGTGTGGACCACTATTTTCTTTTAGATCCTCACAATTTTGGAATCCAGTCGCGGGCCTGATTGGATGGCTCAGCGGGCCGCAAGTTGATGATCAGTGCTCTAATGTATTGATGTATTCAAGGAGCGCGTGGACTCGTGGGCGTGGTCGCATTAAAATGAATGAACTCAGACTGAGAAACTAGACGTAGTGTTGGTTTCATACTGATTATTTTATCAAACAATGTTTCTTTTCAACATGCACTCACTGCATTTAAAAGTAGACACTTCAAGCTTTTTATAGAGATATGTCACATGTCTGTGTACTTTGCTTTCGCGGAGTTTCAGTGCATTTTACTGACGCGTTTCTAAAAACAGTTCGCGGAGAGAGAGAAAAGAAAAAATATACACTGTTTGTTTTCCTTATTTTGCCAAAGCACACACTTTTGTTGTTATTGTGAGTGTACACAAAAAAGTAGACACCCAACAGATTCAATTGATGTATTGCTCTTATCTGTATGATTAAAACTGAAACTGTAATTTAAGTTCTTTTTGGCGTTATCAGGGGAAGTTGCCTTAAACGCTATATACGCGGTCTTCGACCCGTGGGAGTTAAATTTGACCATTCAGATAGGGCCTTACACTACCTGACAAAAGTCTTGTCGTCGATCCCAGTTGTAAGAGCAACAAGTAATAACTTGACTTCTAGTTGATCATTTGGAAAAGTGTCAGAAGGTCGATTTTTCCGATGCATCATCTGTTGAACAGCATCTCAATCATCACAAATACTGCAGAAGACCTACTGGAACCCGCATGGACCCAAGATTCTCATAGAAATCAGTCAAGTTTGGTGAAGGAAAAATCATGGTTTGGGGTTACATTCAGTATGGGGGCGTGCAAGAGATCTGCAGAGTGTATGGCAACATCAACAGCCTGAGGTATCAAGACATTTGTGCTGCCAATTACATTACAAACCACAGGAGAGGGCAAATTCTTCAGCAGGATAGCGCTCCTCATACTTCAGCCTCCACATCAAAGTTCCTGAAAGCAAAGAAGGTCAAGGTGCTCCAGGATTGGCCAGCCCAGTCACCAGGCATGAACATCATTGAGCATGTCTGGGGTAAGGAGGCATTGAAGATAAATTTAAAGTCTTGATGAACTGGGAGTCCTGCAAGAACGCTTTCTTTGCCATTCCAGATGACTTTATTAATAAGTTATTTGAGTCATTGTAGAGATGTATGGATGCAGTCCTCAAAGCTCATGGGAGTCATACATAGGCATGGGCCGGTATAAGATTCCGACGATATGATAACCTTGCATAAAAACTTCACGGTTTCGCGGTATTGTGATTACTGATCTAAAATAAGTTATTTTTAAATGTCTGGGTAAAAAACAAAAACTTTTTTTCTCTTTTAAACACATTTTATGTTTTATTTTAAGAGACATTTAGAATGTTTTGGAGCAGTAAACATGTCAGGCTAAATATTTCAAATGAATCATTGACTTCTGCTGTCTTCATTTGTGTCAAAAACAGATTTTTTTTTTTTTTTACAATTTAAAACGACATCTTTGGATATCTTTTCTGCTGGAGATACCGTTGTCCTAAAAAAACTAAAAGAAAATGTAAATAAAAAATCGTACACATACCTTAGGAACCGTATTGCAAAACATTTTGGCGGTTTTAAAACCTTGACTTTTTTAAATCGCGGTATACCTTAAAAACGGTTATCGTCCCATGCCTAATCATACACTATTCATTCTTTTTCCACTGCACTATGACTTTATATTCTATACTGGACATTATTTCTGTTCAGTGACAAGACTTTTGTCTAAGCAAAGTCAGACCTTACTGTCCTAATTAAATAATTAAAAATCAAGGCATGATCATATTTTATTTTGGTAATATAAGCATCATCTAGAGGCCTTTCATATAAGCCACTTTTGATACCACATGATCAACTAGAAGTCAATTTACTACTGTATTTGTTGTTCCTAAAACTTAGATAGACGACAAGACTTGTCAGGTAGTGTACTATATTATCCCTACCTCCCCAGTGGATGCTGTTCTGCTATTGGCTGGACAATAGGTGAACGGGAGTCAAGACGAGAGATGAAAATGACAACAGCCAGAGTCAGAATATCTACTCATTTATTTATCTTTTTTATTATTATTGTTGTTTGCACATTGCAGTTTTTTTTTGTCTGAATTAGAATTAAGTAGACCTCAAAATGTCTAGTTATATTTTAAGAAATATAGTTATCGCAATACCTCTTTCCACAAATCCCAGTATCATGCAGCCCCAGTTACAATGCATTAATTTAGTGCAACAGGTTCGATGTCATTGGTGTCAAATGCTATTGCTTCTCGTGTTTTGTTATTGCAGAATGTGATTTATTTTTCAGTAAGTACATCTGAACATTTTAATTTGGTCACTTTTCCATAATTTTTTAGTTTTTTTTTGTGATTAAAACTGTTTAAGTTTTGTTGATGTTTTGCTTTGGGATTATTGTAAATGCTTTATGATAAATATGATAATTTTTTATTATATTAAACTAACTTAATGCTTACAAAAGCAACAATCATTAAGCTGTGAGTGTGAACATCTGCTGCTTAATAAAAAAGCTGAATATGGACACATTGCATTCATGCACTTATAAGTCCAGATAAACATAATAAATCTTGCATGCATGTGTGGGTCTGTACTGTATATGCATGTGTTGAAAGTTGTCTTGTCCTAAAATGGAAATCACAAATGTTGAGGAGTGGCTTCTGTGAAGTTTCTGTGAACAGTTTTGAGAGTTTTAGTTTCTGGTTCAGATAGTTGGGCTTGGACTCGTCTTCTCTGTGCCTGGGCTCTGAGTAAGTTCATTACTTGTATTTTTGCAGGATGATATTGTGTTGTAGTGCATTTTAATATTAGATGTTTGTAGTGATGGGGGTTTTATTTTTTAAAAACTAAGCTTAAATGTATTCGTAACATGTTAAAGCAATATTAAGCAGATTTTATTCATGTTTTATCTTTTTTGGGTTCATCCCGGTCACTAGCCAGGATTGACATAGACTCGGGCCTGATCTTAAATGGGATAGGAGTGTGTTATAGAGCCTGTACTCTTAATCCTTGCTAAAACTGTGAAAACATTTAAAGCTGCTTTCATTTCCTCAGTTGCCTGTTTCTTTTGTTTTACTGGCTTGAGGTGAATGTGATTTTGAGATATTAGAAATGTTTTATGTGTGTTCATTCAGATGTGTTTAGGTGTAACATATGCACACACAAAATACACAAACAAATATATACATGTATGTGCTGGTGTGTATATACAGTTAAAGTCAGAATTATTAGCCCCATTCGAATTTTATTTTCTTTTTTAAATATTTCTCAAATTATGTTTAACAGAGCAAGGACATTTTCACAGTATGTCTGATAATATTTTTTATTCTGGAGAAAGTCTTATTTGTTTTATTTCCGCTAGATTAAAAGCAGTTTTTAATTTTTTAAAAACCATTTTAAGGTCAAAATTATTAGCCCCTTTAAGCGAATTTTTTTTTCCATAGTCTACAGAACAAACCATCCTTTTACAATGACTTGCCTAATTATGCTATCTATCCAAATTAACCTAGTTAAGCCTTTAAATGTCACTTTAAACTGAATACTAGTATCCTGAAAAATATCTAGTGAAATATTATGTACTGTCCTCATGGCAAAAATAAAATAAATCAGTTATTAGAAATGAGTCATTAAAACTATTAGGTTTAAAAATGTGTTAACCTTCTTTTCGTTAAAAAAAATATACGGCAGGTCTAATAATTCAAGAGGGCTAATAATTCTGACTTCAACTGTGTGTGTGTGTGTGTATATATATGTGTGTATATATATGTGTATATATATATATATATACAGTATATATATATATATATAAATATACAGTATATATATATATATATATATTATAATAATGTATGTATGTATATATTATAATAATGTATGTATGTGTGTGTGTGGCAATAACTTGCTACTTTTCTTTTTCAAAATATGCACGTTAAACAATTTTTCTTTTTTAAATATAGTCAAATATTTAGTAAAAATTTTGTTGACAAAATCATAGACTGTAAAAAAAGTGAATATTTTAGCAGATTTTTACATTTTTATTTCCACATATATCAAAGTGTAAAAAAATATTCAAAGAGGCGGCAACACCAGAGCTCCAAAAATACCAATTTATTAAATTCATCAGACCAGTTTTTGTTTTTTCGGAGCTCTGGTGTTGCCGCCTTTTTGAATATATTTTTACAAATCTTGCTGTTTGGCTGAGCACCCATTTAGAGTGATTTGCATGCTTTTGTGCATTTTTTCACATATATCAAAGTAAATTTAAATTTAGCCCTGAGGATTTTAGGGTGGGAAATGTACGTATATGTGATCTAGTTTTAATTTTTGAAAGAGCTAAATCTGATTCTTAATGCATATAGCCATAAAAGCTGGCATGACAAGAAAGAAAGATTTTGCACATGTTCTTACATACTGTAAATGTAAGAGGTCTAAAATAAATTATTATATGTAATGTTTTTATATGTAATTGTATATAAAAAAAAAAAAATATATATATATACAGTTAAAGTCAGAATTATTAGCCCCTATGTTTATTTTTTCCCCAATTTCTGTTTAACGGAGAGATTTTTTTTAACACATTTCTAAACATAATAGTTTTAATAACTCATCTCTAATAACTGATTTATTTTATCTTTGCCATGATGACAGTAAATAATATTTGACTAGATATTTTTCAAGACACTTCTATACAGCTTAAAGTGACATTTAAAGATTTAACTAGGTTAATCAGGTTAACCAGGCAGGTTAGGGTAATTAGGCAAGTTATTGAATAATGATGGTTTGTTCTGTAGACTATTGAAAAAATAAATCGCTTAAAGGGGCTAATCATATTGACCTTAAAATGGTTTTTGAAAAATTAAAACTGCCTTTTTTTCTAGCCAAAATAAAACAGACTTTCTCCAGAAGAAAAAAATTATCAGACTTGCTGTGAAAGTTTCCTTGCTCTGTTAAACATCATTTGGGAAAAATTCAAAAAAGAAAAGAAAAAAACTATGGGCTGCATGATATTGGAAAAATCTGACATTGCGATATTTAGTTTTTCTGTGATTTATATATTGTGATATGAATACAATTTCACCACATGGCTTAAATAGCTCTATTTGGAAAGAAAATCGTTGATTGGGATTGATTAGGGTGAATTTCTAAGGGTGTGCATCATGTATAAATAATAGCAAACAAATTGCTAGCAAAAATAATTACAATAGAGCAACAAAAAAAAAAAAATAAAATAAACCGTCCTTAATGCTTTTCTGGAGAGTCAAACTGTATACAGGTAAAAAAAATTGAATGAAATTAAATTAAATGAAAATAGCACTGTATAGTCTTTATTGTATTAATTCAGCACAATTTCTCTTTTTAAATTTACAAATGTATTTTTATTGTCTGAATGCTTTAAACGCAGACTGAAATCGCTTTAAAACAGATGCCAATGATAAAGTTATTCTCAACTGATGTGCTGATCAATTATATCCCAACTCAACATTGCAACTCCTGCGATGACTATTGCAGACATGCACATTGCGATATCGATGCTGAAATGATATATTGTGCAGTCCTAACATTATATATATATATATATATATATATATATATATATATATATATATATATATATATATATATATATATATATATATATATGTATGTGTGTGTGTGTGTGTAAATATATGTGTGTAAATATAAATATACATATGTAAATATCTGTGTAACAAAATTGTTTTGTTTCTATGTACTGTATGTATGTATCACTTATTATATATATATATATATTATATATAGTTATTATGTATATGTTGTAAACTTTTACATATTCATTTGTATAATATTATTGTCTCATATGTGTGTGTGTGTGTGTATATATGTATATATATATATATATATATATATATATATATATATATATAATCAGTGCTTCCCACACATAGGGCTCTATATTAACGATCTAGGCGCAAAGTCTAAATCACTTGGTGCAAAAGCATTAAGGGCGTGTCTGAATCCACTTTCGCTATTTTAAGGATGGAAAAATATGGTTGCGCACTGGCACATGATCTGTGCTTATTCCACAAGTTATGTGTGTGTTTTGAGAATAAACCAATCAGAGTCTCATCTCCCATTCCCTTTAAGAGTCAGTTGCGTCGCATTCATGGCACATTTGCTATTTAGATGGCGCACTTTAAGTGGAAAAACTGAACGCTTCACTAGTGAGCAAACAGTTAAACAGAGCATCTGCAGCACGAAGATAAAGAACGAGCCTCCTCCATTCAGCCCTTTACTTTCTCTTTCTCTCAGGAAATGTACAGTACGCAATCCACTGAAGACATCCATTAGCCTATATATTTAATTTCATTTGTTAAGCGCAAAGATTTGATTCAAAACTATTATTAAATTCAATTTCTAATTTCCAGCAAACTAATAAATAAACAGTAATAACGAAGTGTGGTCAAAAAACAGTTCTATCCAAACACACGTCTAATGCCACATATGGTCTAAAAGCTCACAGGTGAACAAGTCTAAGCTTGTTTTTAATAAAACAAATATAAATATGCATATAATATACAATACTGCTAATAATAATAACATTATACTAAAGCAAGTTGGCATGAATAAACTGAAAAAAGCGCCCATGATGAAGAAGACATGGAGGTTTTGGTTTTTATATTTATGTGGAAAATAATATTTTTTGTAACATTTTAGTCTTTTAATTCTTTTTTTCTTTGTAAAGATGTTTGTGATTTGCTGTACATCCTGTGTGTATTCAGCAATGTATACGTTTAAGGCGCACAACTAACGTGATCTGCGACTTTAGACCTGCTTTCATTTGGTCAATTACACAGTCTATTTTAGTTCCTCAAAATAGCAACGCGCCAACAATGCGGCTTAACACACCTCTTTTTTTAGACCGGCACACTCATGAGTCCACAAAGTGGCATAAATAGATTTTCCATTTACACAACGAGGTGCAAAACAGGAAAATCAGGGTTTCATTGATCTGAAAATAGCAACAAATCGCGCCAAAGACGTCTTGCACCTTATTGCGCTGAGTGTATGACAGGGCCCATAGACTTTACTTGGGCGGGTCGCCCAGGTATATTCAGGGTTCATACGGTCATGAAAAACCTGGAAAAGTCATGGAATTTTGACATCGCATTTTCCAGGCCTGGAAAAGTTTTGTAAAAACTGAAAAATCTACAAAGTTTTGGAAAAGTTATGGAAATAAGTTTAACAAATATCTGTATACTTACATATAGGTTAGTTGTCTTTACTTCTTTTCTGTCCATGGTCAAACACATGCTCCCACATTCTTAGTGCTGTGTGAACATTATCTAAATAAATTTTACATAGATATAAAGATTAATTTAAATTAAATGTTGCATGTTTTATGATATGCTGTAATAACTTGGAAGATGCATAATTTATCTTATTATTTACCATGTATACGTAGACATTACATGAAACATTAGGTCATGAAAATTTACTTGAAAGTCATGAAAAAGTCATTGAATTTTAGTAGTAAAAATGTGTATAAACCCTGTATATTAACGGTGCCCAAGTATATTTAGTGACACATTTTTTTACCATTATTGTCATCTTTTTTTTTTGTATCCGCCAAATATATTGTAACATCCGCGATCGATTAAGTAGTGGAGAATCTTCTCTCGTTTACCCGTTTCGTTCTGTATGCGCGTGAACTGTCAACACTCCCACAGACAGTCTCACATGCTCTGCAGACCCACGGAGACGTGCCTTTTTGGGTCTTAAAAAATTGGCCTGGCCGGGATTTCTGATTTTCCTAAAATGTTTGGAATTCGGATTTTGCTTTTGCTTTTTAAATTATCATTAATTAATTGTATGCAGTTTTGCATTACCTTTTTACTTAACTACTTCCACTTAGAAGAGAAACATTAAATATTTCATTCTTGAATCTAAACGACTCAAAAAACAAAACTTCACCTAATACTCTGAGAGGACTAAATGACTGGTCTACACTGACATGTACACCATTAGTAATGGTTAATTAACTCATTTGCCTTATTTAAATCTACACGTTTTAATCTTGTAATTATTATAATTTTTAGAGATATTGTCTGTTTTTATTCCCTTTTCTGTCATTTTTTTATTAATTTGATTGTAATATATTACATAGGAGAAAGAGAGAAGCAGATTTTACCTGTCAGTGGGTGCACATGGCTCCTGAATAGCATAAAAGGAAGAGAAATAGTGGATTTCTGCAGTCTTTTTTACTTTAACCCATTGAAAAGAAACCGTGTATAACAGTGTCATAGTAAATAAAATTATTGTTAAAAAGAAATTGTTGTCGCATATAGTTAACTATTTATGTGATGTGGGTAAATGGTGTGTTTTAATCTGGCTACAACCGCAAGTGTATTTCAAACCTGTGGGAAGCACTGTATATACATAATAAATATGCACATTACACACAATTAAATTACAGCATGTCGAAACACACTTTTATTTTGGATGCAGGTAATCTTTTCCCAGCACTAATTGGAATCAGCTTAAAGGTTTTTTGTTAATATTGATATTAAATCGAAACAAAAATCGGTATATTCATAATTGTTTACAATTATGTTTGGTAATGCATACATTTTTAACCTTTTATCTTTTTTTATTGCAGGGAACAAGGAACTCAAGCATGGGGAAGGAGTGGGGATTCCTTGGGATCCTTGTTCTGTCATTATGCTTTCTTGACAGCAATGGCCAGACACAAGGTAGGAAAAAGATTCACTAGGTCAGTACTGGAAGTTTAGTTTTTCTTAAACAAATTAATATTTTTCACTCGTTCTCTCAGTTTGTAAACAGGTGGCTGACATTGTATTCCTGGTGGACGGCTCTGCCAGCATCGGCCTGGACAATTTTCAACAAATACGTGAATTCCTCTCCTCACTTGTGGAGAACTTTGAAGTCGCTCCTGATAAAGTCCAAATTGGTTTGGTCCAGTACAGTGACACGCCACGTACAGAGTTCTCGCTCAACACTTACCAGAACAAAAAGGAAATTCTGGACTACATCCGAAATCTGCGTTATAAAACCGGCGGGACGCACACGGGCCAGGGTTTGGAGTTCATCCTGAAACAGCACTTTGTTGAAGAGGCCGGAAGTCGAGCTCAGCAGAACGTCCCTCAGATTGCCATTGTTATCACAGATGGAGATTCTCAAGACGAGGTTGAGTTACAGGCGCAGGAGCTGAGGCAAAGGGGAATCAAAATATTTGCCATAGGGATCAAAGATGCTGATGTGAGATTGCTCAGGCAGATTGCGAATGAGCCTTATGATCAGTACGTCTACAGCGTATCCGACTTCGCAGCTCTGCAAGGAATCTCTCAGAGTGTAGTCCGGGAGCTGTGCACTTCTGTTAAGGATGTGATCGAGACGTCAAGAGGTAACATTTTTTACTATAAATATTAATCATTTGCACAAGATGAACTTGGTCCCAAGTTTACTTGAAATGGGTGGTGTCCGGGTGTGGGTAAGTCGTGTGAAAAACATTGAGAAAATTGTAACTTTATGCAAATGAGGGGTGAATTTCACAAGGAATAGCCAGTTAGAGTGAAGAGTGTTGAAGTGGAGCTCACGTGGTACCATCTTGAGTTTAAAAATGCATGATTGAGACGTTTCAGAGGATTCAGTGGTTTAGTGCCTTAGCACTTAATTCTTTGAGCACTAACAGTTGCTATGTGTAATTAGCATTCCGTGTGTTTATTACCTCTTCTTACTGAATCATTGAATGCCTCCTCAATTGTAAGTCGCTTTGGACAAAAGCATCTGCTAAATGGAGGCCACTTGAATGGTTTGTGAGCACAATTAAGTGCACAGCATGACATATTATCTGGTATTTGTAAAAAATAATCCCAAAAGGCAATTGACTGTAAAGCCACATAAAACAAAAGCAAAAATACGCTATATATGCAGAGTTCAGCGGCTAATCAGCTGAGGTGACGAGACGGTGAGCAGCAAGAGCTAGCTTAATTATGCAGCCTTAATATAAACTAAACAAACGAGTAATAAAAAAATTCACCCCTTCACAGTTGTCATGAAGGGTAATATTAGCTATATGCACCTAAACCATCTGGTACCATATGTACCAGGCTGTAAACATGTTTTTATCAGCTGAATTGGCCAATTTAGGATGGCAGTTAGTGAACATCTGGAGTTTCTGGAGCCAGCCCCCAAAGGCCAGTTGATGAATTGCAATTTCACAAGTAGACAACGGAAACACATTCCCATTTACACCTGGAATTTAAGTTTGTTGCTTTTGTCAATGTTTTGACCTCTTTTCTGATAAGTAATGGTCTGTTTAGGAAATCATCTAATCTTTTTAATGATTTTATCCACCAAACATGAAAGAAGTTAGAGAGATGCAGTGGAGTTACAAAGTAGAATTATTTCATACAAATATTTGAGACTTCTCTTTGTCTTTAAGTGTGGTTATTAAGAAAATACAGCAGCTTGAGTCTGAAGAAATTGACATTTAAAGGTGCCGTATGTAAGTTTGTCACAGTGGTTAAACTAGGTATTGCAAGCCTGGTTCAAAACACACGCAAGCTCAGGTTGTGAGATTGACGACATTAACAGAAGTGTGCCTAATCATTGAACCTAAAGGCTGATTTATACCCAGTTCTAAATGAAAGCAACGGCACGTGATAAGAGTATTTTCCATATTAAAAGGTTAGATTTTGATCTAACCAACACTTGAAATTTATATTTTAGAAACAACTTCTATTTCTCGCGGCTGAACAACAGGATAAACTGACAATGTTTACCTCAGGTACACCTCATGTGATTTATTCAGTGTTGAATGTAACTAATGTGAGCTTGAATGCCATTTCACATGACATTTATTGCCATATACTGAAAGCAGAAGCAGATAGTTCACCACAGATCTTGAAAATAAAATAAACCGCTTGAAATTAAACTTCAGAACAGTGACACAGTGCAAGCCAGTACATATCAGTGTTTCAGCATGTACATTTAATAATGTTAAAGAGGTTTAATATGTATTAATTAGATTATAAACCTTACCATTTCGTTGGAGTGCAGTAAGTGCACTCTTCTGCGCTTCTGAATGGCTGTATTTACATTTCTGTCATGCTTCGTGCTTATCACTGCAAATCTCGTCACGTAGCATGTTGTAATGACACAGGGTTACAATGTACCCTGCTCACCTAATGTTTACGTTCATAAAATGTATATTATTAGCTAATTAATAACCACCTCATGTGGAACTCGGAATCTGCGACTCATTTTGAAGTCTGCTACTGCCCACTAGAGGTTGTATTTTTCTTAAATATCTGCAAATATATTATGGTATTTTTATGCTTCAGAATACTCAAACTTAAATACAGCACGTTTAAAAGTGTGCTTTGGTGCAGGTAATAATTTGTCACATTTGCAGAAATGTTTACTCTAAAAAGGGATTGTTCACTCAAAAATGAAAGTTCTGTCATTTACTCTCTGTCCACTTGTTCCAAATCAGTTTGAGTTTTTATTTTTCCCTGTTGAACACAAAATATTTTGAAGCATGTTGGAAATCAATGGTAGTGACTTTCATAGTATACTGTATATATTAGGGGTGTGAACCTACACTGGTCTCACGGTTCAGTTACGATTACCATGCCATCGATTCGGTCCAAAATTATACAACACGGTGCATTGACGATGCTTTCCATACATAATTAGATTTTTTTCTTTACTACACAAGAAAAAAAATTGTATTAATCTATAAATATGTTTATATATAATAAAATATAATTTTGTCCTTTAATACAAGCAGTAAGATACATGAACTGTACCTTTAATTTTACCTGCTCAAAAAAAAAACACTCTTTGTTAATGTTTTAGACAAAACTCCAATACATGCACAGAAGTCAGCATGAGCATTCATAATAAATAAACTAATATAAATATTATACTGCTTGCTTTTTGAGCGCTGGCAAGTTCTTACACCCCCATGATTGGTCATTGTCTTCACCCGCTCAACAGAAAGGGCTGCGCTTTGCTTTAGAAACGAAAGCGATGTTCACCCATGAGTCACGCGGGAAAAACAGCCGCAGGACAGTCTATATGCGCATAATACTTGGTTATCAGGTAATCCGTAATAGAATAAATACAATACAATAAACTCGCACCACAGGCATACTTGTGTTTGGATCCACAAGTATCGATTTAACAGCCCAGAGGAGGGGAAAATTTACCTCACGAACACGCCAGCGGGTCAAATCCCCAAAGTGTGTGTGTGTGGGAGAGAGAGAGAGAGAGAGGGGTAGAGATGGAGTTTTACATCATTTCTCCCTAGTAGTGAAATAGCGGCTCGTGCTTTTCCATTCCTCGGTGTCAGTGAAAGACTGTGTCCAGCACACTCACACGTGCACAATTATCTGCTTTTTAAGTAGTTAGGAGTGTTTTATTTACTCACCCTCGCCTCCTTCGCCATAGTATTCTACCGCGACATCGCGCATAGGGGATAAATGACGTCAGTATATAATAACTGGTGATGATCTATTACTGAACTGATATCGAATTGTCCCCATCTGCATCGCGGTGCACCGAAGAAAGGATTAATTTTGACACCCCTAATATATATCTCCTACTATGGATGTTAATCGTTCCAGGTTTCCAACATTCTTCAGAATGACTTCTTTTATTTTCAGTAGAGTAAAGAAGCTCATAAAAGTTTGGAACCACTTGAGGGTGAATAAATGATGACAGAATTTGTATTCTATCTCTTTAATCTATCCCTTTGAGCTTTCTATTCATTTTTACAAACACCCAAATTAAGAGCAAAATTTGATGGTCAAAGCTTTAAGCAAAACTTGTTCCCTTGTTTCAGGATGCAATGACACTGCTCAGGCAGATATCGTGCTCCTTGTGGACTCGTCTGGTAGCATTGGAGACAACGATTTTGAAGAAGTGAAGAAGTTTCTCCATGCTTTCGTGGACCGATTTAACCTCAGACCTAACCAGGTGAGGTTAGGACTCGCCCAGTTCAGTGACCGACCGTACCAAGAGTTCCTGCTCGGTGAATATGTAGATAAGAAAGATCTACACCAAAAGTTGAACAATCTCATCTACCGCAAAGGAGGCACCAAAACAGGTCAGGCGCTGACTTTCATCCGAGAGAATTACTTTAGTCTGGCCAGACCGAATGTTCCCGGCATTGCCATAGTCATCACAGATGGGGAATCGAGCGATGATGTTGAGGAACCTGCCCAGAGACTACGAAACACAGGAGTTTCCCTCTTCGTCATCAGGGTGGGAAAGGGAAACATGGAAAAACTGCGGGCCATTGCTAATATCCCACATGAAGAGTTCTTATTCAGTATCGACAGTTACCAGGAACTGCAGGGGCTGAAAGAAAGTCTTCGGAGCAAAGTTTGCCTGACTGTAACAGCGCAGTCAGAAGGCAAGACATTTTTCTTGGTCTGCTTTGCTCTTTGGGTATATACTCAGGGATTGTTTAGTGTCAATGCTTAATAATTGTTCAATGTTAAAATGAAGGCAAAGAAATGGGGCTTGGTGATATGACAAATCTTATATCCTGATAATGATATGTATCACTATATAGTACAATTTATGTAAATTCAATCAATTAAGAGTTTATATAAATTGACCCACATGTAAAGGAACATTTCTTTTTTACATTTTAAAGAAATTACTCAGATATTTACTTATATATACTTATATATGAAGAGGGCACTATACTGTCAGTGAGCGCCGTCTTTTAGATGAGATGTTAAACTGAGGTCCTGACTCTCTGTGGTCATTAAAAATCCCATGGCACTTGTAAAGAGTAGGGGTGTAACCCCGGTGTCCTAACCAAATTTCCTCCATCAGCCCTTACCCATCATGCCCTCCCAATCATCCCCATTCACCAAATTGGCTCCACCACTGTCTCTCCACTGGCGCCGTTGTGCTGTGGCTGCCGACACATCATTCAATTGGATGCTGCGTACTGGTGGTGGTGTGGAGAGACCCCCTTATGATTGTGAAGCGCTTTGGGTGTATGGCCATACACGATAAATGCGCTATATAAATACACATTACATTATATATAAATACACATTACATTACATTACAAATCTAAAATAAATGTTAATAAAATATAAAACACTTTAGAAACGAATAACTACAGGTAAATAATACTAAATATTGCTAAATAATATGCTAAATGTACTTTTTCCACAATGCTGTTACTCATGTTTCTGTCTGCATCTCTCTAATGGTGTGTAAGAATAAATTATTTAAAAGTATTATTACCTTTTATTACTATATTATTACTTATTATTGCTATTTTTTAAGTAGTAAACAATGTATTTTGTGACACCATGATATGAGCATAGTATGAAACGATAGACTTTTTATTTTTTCTATACAACATACACTCAAAAAATGACTTGCTGCTTGTTCAAACTAATTTAAAATGAGTTGAAACAATTTTTAAGTTTTTTTTGAGACAACTAAATTATTTTATGTTCGATCCACTTATATTTGTAAAGAAAATATAAAGTTAACTTAATCCATTTGTGTTGGGACAACATGACATTATTTTTTTTCAAACTCAGTTCCTGGAGGGCCGCAGTCCTGCACAGTTTAGTTCCAACCCTACTTCAACACACTTACCTGTAAGTCTCAAACAAGCATGAAGAACTCAATTAGTTGGATCAGGTGTGTTTAATTAGGGACCGAGCACCGGAACGGTGCGTAGGCCCTATTGGAATTGCCCGGTTTTTTATTATTATTTATTATTAGGGACCGAGCACCGAAACGGTGCGTAGGCCCTATTGGATTTCTAATGTTTTTTATTATTATTATTATTATTATTATTATTATTATTATTTATTATTATTCCGCCCCCTATCGGGGCACTTTTGAGGGTCTAAACATGCTCGAAAACTCATGAAACTTTGCGCACAAATCAAAGGCGGTGTAAATGACCGGTTGATATCGGCTTCGGAAGTGGGCGTGGCAAAATGGCTCGACAGCGCCACCTATAAACATGAAACGGACAAGCCCCCGAGCTATGAATCACACACACGCACGAAAATTGGCACACACCTCAAACATGCCAAACCGTACAAAAAAGTCTCTTGGAGCAATATCTCAAACCCAACAGGAAGTCGGATATTTTTGACTTCCTGCGGCGAAAAAGTGGCGATTTTGCCATTTCCAGGCGTTGTATTTGAACGAACTCCTCCTAGGGATTTTGTCCGATCAACACCAAAATTGGCATTTATCATCTAAAGGCCTTGGCGATGTTAAATTGCGAAGCTTTAGAGTTTTCGGCGATGGGCGTGTCCGTGGCGGCCTCGCAAACTTTGACGATTCGCCATGAAACAGGAAGTTGCTATAACTCGGGCATGCATTATCCGATCTGCCTCAAAATTAACACGTATGATAACCGTCCTGACCTGAACACGTTTACATGCCAATATCCAGTTACAGTTATAGCGCCACCTGCTGGCAACAGGAAGTGACGTGTTTTACAGCATAACAAACTCCTCCCACAAATTTTAGCGTATCAGCACCAAATTAGGCTGGTGTTATATGAAAGCTCTAGCGATGATATATTGTAAAGATCTAGAGTTTTCACCGATGGGCGTGTCCGTGGCGAACTGACAAACATCAACGCTTCGCCATGGAACAGGAAGTACTTATAACTCATTCACACAATGTCCGATCAGCCCGAAACTTCACATGGTTGATAAGAGTCCTCTCCTGAAGACATCTATATGCCAATATCCAGTTACAGTTATAGCGCCACCTGCTGGCAACAGGAAATCACTTATAACTCAGCCAAACAATGTCCGATCTGCCTGAAAATTCACATGTTCGATAAGGGTCCTCTCCTGAAGACATCTACATGTCAATATTGAGTAACAGTCATAGCGCCACCTGCTGGCAGAAGGTACTTTGGCTCATAATTCAATCACACAATGTCCAATCTGCCTAAAACTTCACATGGTTGATAAAAGTCCTCTCCTGCACACATCTACATGCCAATACTGAGTCACAGACATAGCGCCACCTGCTGGCAACAGGAAATCACTTATAACTCAGCCAAACAATGTCCGATCTGCCTGAAAATTCACATGTTCGATAAGGGTCCTCTCCTGAAGACATCTACATGTCAATATTGAGTAACAGTCATAGCGCCACCTGCTGGCAGAAGGTACTTTGGCTTATAACTCAATCACACAATGTCCGATCTGCCTGAAACGTCACATGGTTGATAAAAGTCCTCTTCTGAACACATCCACATGCCAATATCCAGTTACAGTTATAGCGCCACCTGCTGGCAACAGGAAATCAATTATAACTCAGCCACACAATGTCCGATCTGCCTGAAAATTAACAGGTTCGGTAAGATTGCTCTCCTGAAGACATCTACATGCTAATATTGAGTCACAGTCATAGCGCCACCTGCTGGCAGAACGTTTTTTTGCTTATAACTCAATCACACAATGTCCGATCTGCCGGAAACTTCACATGGTTGATAAAATTCGTCTCCTGAAGACATCTACATGCCAATATTGAGTCACAGACATAGCGCCACCTGCTGACAGAAGGTAGTTTGGCTTATAACTCAATCACACAATGTCCGATCTGCCTAAAACATCACATGGTTGATAAAAGTCCTCTCCTGAACACATCTACATGCCAATGTCCAGTTACAGTTATAGTGCCACCTGCTGGCAAAAGGTAGTTTGGCTTATAACTCAATCACACAATGTCTGATCTGCCTGAAACTTCACATGGTTGATAAAAGTCCTCTCCTGAAGACATCTACATGCCAAGGTTGAGTCACAGTCATAGCGCCACCTGCTGACAGGAGGAAATTTGACATAATTCTGTGATTTTTCTCAGGTTTTTTTTATACATCAGCTTCAATTAATATTGTTCGCTGTTCTCTGTCATCTTGAGGCCACCGGGCGGCGGTGAGCCGGGGTGCGAGGTCCCTATCATCGCTGCTTGCAGCTTTAATTAGGGACCGAGCACCGGAACGGTGCGTAGGCCCTATTGGAATTGCTCCGTTTATTATTATTCTTCTTCTTCTTCCGCGGATTGAATCGCGGTTTTGAGGGGCTAAACATGCCCGAAAACTCATGAAACTTTGCACACACATCAAAGGCGGTGTAAATGACCGGTTGATATGGGCTTCAGAAGTGGGCGTGGCAAAATGACTCGACAGCGCCACCTATAAACTTGAAACGGACGAGCCCCCGAACTACGAATCACACACACGCACGAAAATTGGCACACACCTCAAACATGCCAAACCATACAAAAAAGTCTCTTGGAGCAATATCTCAAACCCAACAGGAAGTCGGATATTTTTGACTTCCTGCGGCGAAAAAGTGGCGTTTTTGCCATTTCCAGGCGTTGTATTTGAACGAACTCCTCCTAGGGATTTCATTCGATCAACACCAAAATTGGGTTTTATCATCTAAAGGCCTTGGCGATGTTAAATTGCGAAGCTTTAGAGTTTTCGGCGATGGGCGTGTCCGTGGCGGCCTCGCAAACTTTGACGATTCGCCATGAAACAGGAAGTTGTTATAACTCAGGCATGCATTATCCGATCTGCCTCAAAATTAACACGTATGATAACCGTCCTGACCTGAACACGTTTACATGCCAATATCCAGTTACAGTTATAGCGCCACCTGCTGGCAACAGGAAGTGACGTGTTTTACAGCATAACAAACTCCTCCCACAAATTTCATCGTATCAGCACCAAATTTAGGTGGTGTTATCTGAAAGCTGTAGCGATGATATATTGTGAAGATCTAGAGTTTTCGCCGAGGGGCGTGTCCGTGGTGGACTGACAAACATCAACGCTTCGCCATGGAACAGGAAGTACTTATATCTCATTCACACAATGTCCGATCAGCCTGAAACTTCACATGTTTGATAAGAGTCCTCTCCTGAAGACATCTACATGCCAAAATCCAGTTACAGTTATAGCGCCACCTGCTGGCAACAGGAAATCACTTATAACTCAGCCAAACAATGTCCGATCTGCCTGAAAATTCACATGTTTGATAAGAGTCCTCTCCTGAAGACATCTACATGCCAATATTGAGTCACAGTCATAGCGCCACCTGCTGGCAGAAGGTAGTTTGGCTTATAACTCAACCACACAAAGTCCGTTCAGCCTGAAACTTCACATGTTCGATACGGGTCCTCTCCTGAAGACATCTACATGCCAATATTGAGTCACAGACATAGCGCCACCTGCTGGCAACAATAAATCACTTATAACTCGGCAAAACAGTGTCCGATCTGCCTGAAAATTCACAAGTTTGATAAGAGTCCTGTCCTGAAGACATCTGCATGCCAATATTGAGTCACAGATATAGCACCACCTGCTGACAGAAGGTAGTTTGGCTTATAACTCTACCACACAATGTCCGATAAGCCCGAAACTTCACATGGTTGATAAAACACCTCTCCTGAACACATCCACATGCCAATATCCAGCTACAGTTATAGCGCCACCTGCTGGCAACAGGAAATCACTTATAACTCAGCCAAACAATGTCCGATCTGCCTGAAAATTCACACGTTTGATAAGGGTCCTCTCCTGAAGACATCTATATGCCAATATTGAGTCACAGTCATAGCGCCACCTGCTGGCAGAAGGTAGTTTGGCTTATAACTCAACCACACAAAGTCCGTTCTGCCTGAAACTTCACATGGTTGATAAAAGTCCTCTCCTGAAGACATCTACATGCCAATGTTGAGTCACAGTTATAGCGCCACCTGCTGGCGGAAGATATTTTGGCTTATAAATCAACCACACAATGTCCGATCTGCCTGAAACTTCACATGGTTGATAACGTTCCTCTCCTGACGACATCTACATGCCAATGTTGAGTAACAGTCTTAGCGCCACCTGCTGACAGAAGGAAATTTGCCATAAATCTGTGATTTATCTCAGGTTTTTCTATATATCGGCTTAAAATAATATTGTTCGCTGTTCTCTGGCATCCTGAGGCCACCGGGCGGCGGTGAGCCGGGGTGCGAGGTCCCTATCATCGCTGCTTGCAGCTTTAATTATTATTATTCTTCTTCTTCTTCTTCTCCGAAATGAATCGGCCTTTAGGCGGTCTAAACATGCCCGAAAACTCACGAAACTTTGCACACACCCCAGAAGTGGCGAAAATTTACGTTTGTTATGGGTTTCGGAAGTGGGTGGGGCAAAATGACTCGACAGCGCCACCTATGCGCTTGTGACGGACTAGCCCCCGAACTACGAACCACGCATACGCACGAAAATTGGCACACACCTCAAACATGCCAAACCATACAAAAAAGTCTCTTGGAGCAATATCTCAAACCCAACAGGAAGTCGGATATTTTTGACTTCCTGCGGCGAAAAAGTGGCGTTTTTGCCATTTCCAGGCGTTGTATTTGAACGAACTCCTCCTAGGGATTTTATCCGATCAACACCAAAATTGGGTTTTGTCATCTAAAGGCCTTGGCGATGTTAAATTGCGAAGCTTTAGAGTTTTCGGCGATGGGCGTGTCAGTGGCGGCCTCGCAAACTTTGACGATTCGCCATGAAACAGGAAGTTGCTATAACTCAGGCATGCATTATCCGATCTGCCTCAAAATTAACACGTATGATAACCGTCCTGACCTGAACACGTTTACATGCCAATATCCAGTCACAGTTATAGCGCCACCTGCTGGCAACAGGAAGTGATGTGTTTTACAGCATAACAAACTCCTCGCACAAATTTTATCGTATCAGCACCAAATTTGGGTGGTGTTATCTGAAAGCTCTAGCGATGATATATTATGAAGATCTAGAGTTTTCACCGATGGGCGTGTCCGTGGCAGCACAACAAACATCAACGCTTCGCCATGGAACAGGAAGTACTTATAACTCATTCACACATGGTCCGATCAGCCCGAAACTTCACATGGTTGATAAGAGTCCTCTCCTGAAGACATCTACATGCCAATATCCAGTTACAGTTATAGCGCCACCTGCTGGCAACAGGAAATCCCTTATAACTCAGCCAAACAATGTCCGATCTGCCTGAAACTTCAGATGTTTGATAAAAATCCTCTCCTGAAGACATCTACATGCCAATATTGAGTAACAGTCATAGCGCCACCTGCTGGAAGAAGGTAGTTTGGCTTATAACTCAACCACTCAATGTCCGATCTGCCTGAAACTTCACATGGTTGATAAAGTTCCCCTCCTGAAGATATCTACATGCCAATGTTGAGTCACAGTCATAGCGCCACCTGCTGACAGGAGGAAATTTTGCTTAAATTGTGATTTTTCTCAGGTTTTTTTTATACATCGGCTTAAATTATTATTGTTCGCTGTTCTCTGTCATCTTGAGGCCACCGGGCGGCGGTGAGCCGGGGTGCGAGGTCCCTATCATCGCTGCTTGCAGCTTTAATTATTATTTGGAATTGCCCGGTTTTTTATTATTATTTATTATTATTCCGCCCCCTATCGGGGCACTTTTGAGGGTCTAAACATGCCCGAAAACTCACGAAACTTTGCACACACATCAAAGGCGGTGTAAATGACCGGTTGATATGGGCTTCGGAAGTGGGCGTGGCAAAATGACTCAACAGCGCCACCTATAAACTTGGAATGGACGAGCCCCCGAACTACGAATCACGCACGCATACGAAAATTGGCACACACCTCAAACATGCCAAAACCTACCAAAAAGTCTCTTGGAGCAATATCTCAAACCCAACAGGAAGTCGGATATTTTTAACTTCCTGCGGCGAAAAAGTGGCGTTTTTGCCATTTCCAGGCGTTGTATTTGAACGAACTCCTCCTAGGGATTTTATCCGATCAACACCAAAATTGGGTTTTGTCATCTAAAGGCCTTGGCGATGTTAAATTGCGAAGCTTTAGAGTTTTCGGCGATGGGCGTGTCCGTGGCGGGCTCGCAAACTTTGACGACTCGCCATGAAACAGGAAGTTGCTATAACTCAGGCATGCATTATCCAATCTGCCTCAAAATTAACACGTATGATAACCGTCCTGACCTGAACACGTTTACATGCCAATATCCAGTTACAGTTATAGCGCCACCTGCTGGCAACAGGAAGTGATGTGTTTTACAGCATAACAAACTACTCCCACAAATTTTATCGTATAAGCACCACATTTGGGTGGTGTTATCTGAAAGCACTAGCGATGATATATTGTGAAGATCTAGAGTTTTCGCCGAGGGGCGTGTCCGTGGTGGACTGACAAACATCAACGCTTCGCCATGGAACAGGAAGTACTTATAACTCATTCACACAATCTCCGATAAGCCCGAAACTTCACATGGTTGATAAAAGACCTCTCCTGAAGACATCTATATGCCAATATCCAGTTACAGTTATAGCGCCACCTGCTGGCAACAGGAAATCATTTATAACTCAGCCAAACAATGTCCGATCTGCCTGAAAATTCACATGGTTGATAAGAGTCCTCTCTTGAAGACATCTACATGCCAATATTGAGTAACAGTCATAGCGCCACCTGCTGGCAGAAGGTAGTTTGGCTTATAACTCAATTAAACAATGTCCGATCTGCCTAAAACTTTACATGGTTGATAAAAGTCCTCTCCTGAAGACATCTACATGCCAATATTGAGTCACAGACATAGCGCCACCTGCTGGCAACAATAAATCACTCATCACTCGGCCAAAAAGTGTCCGATCTGCCTGAAAATTCACAAGTTTGATAAGAGTCCTGTCCTGAAGACATCTGCATGCCAATATTGAGTCACAGTTATAGCGCCACCTGCTGACAGAAGGTAGTTTGGCTTATAACTCTACCACACAATGTCCGATAAGCCCGAAACTTCTCATGGTTGATAAAACACCTCTCCTGAACACATCCACATGCCAATATCCAGCTACAGTTATAGCGCCACCTGCTGGCAACAGGAAATCACTTATAACTTAGCCAAACAATGTCCGATCTGCCTGAAAATTCCCATGTTTGATAAGAGTGCTCTCCTGAAGACATCTACATGCCAATATTGAGTCACAGTTATAGCGCCACCTGCTGGCGAAAGATGTTATGGCTTATAACTCAACCACACAAAGTCCGTTCTGCCTGAAACTTCACATGGTTGATAAAAGTCCTCTCCTGAAGACATCTACATGCCAATGTTGAGTCACAGTTATAGCGCCACCTGCTGGCGGAAGATGTTTTGGCTTATAACTCAACCACACAATGTCCGATCTGCCTGAAACTTCACATGGTTGATAACGTTCCTCTCCTGACGACATCTACATGCCAATGTTGAGTCACAGTCTTAGCGCCACCTGCTGACAGAAGGAAATTTGCCATAAATCTGTGATTTCTCTCAGGTTTTTCTATATATCGGCTTAAATTAATATTGTTCGCTGTTCTCTGTCATCCTGAGGCCACCGGGCGGCGGTGAGCCGGGGTGCGAGGTCCCTATCATCGCTGCTTGCAGCTTTAATTAAGGTTGGAACTAAACTGTGCAGAGCTGTGGCCCTCCAGGAACTGAGTTTGACACGTGGTTTAGATTGTCATTAGGGTTGGGCCGATAGACAATGCCATCGCCGATGGCCGATAGACATCACGATGCTGAGCCGACATCGGCGATCCTTCCCCCCGTCACAAACCTGCTCGTGAAAAATACACACTCAGGCCCTGTTTACACCAACACAGTTTTAAAATGGCATTTTAGAATGAAAATGATCCACATCCACACTGGCGTGTCTGAACAGCCCTCCGTCCGCCTAAAACGCACATCACGTGACCACAGCCACACACACACACACACACACACACACACACAGACACAGACGTAGCCACAGACGTAGCCACACACAGACACAGCCACATACACACTGTCATGCGCTTGTCTGAGCTCCAGAGAAGTGTACGTCGGACAGTTTATCAAGGATGTATCGCTGGGTCGCGTCTCGATATAGCTGTTTAACGTGATATTTAATTAACCTTGTCTGTATCTCGCGACTCTTCGGTCTTTTGAATCTATCAGGTAACGTGTCAACTTAACTTTATTTATGATTTGGTTATGAGTAAAACAAAGACCATGCGGGTCAGGTAGTTGAAATGGTAGGCTACAAATAATTAATTCGTTATTAATTAATTAATTATTCATAAATAATTAATTCACCTCAACCTATGAAGATGATGCCATCGTCCATCGCGATGTTTCACATTAGACATCGTACGATGCTAAATTGGTCGACATCGCCCAACCCTAAATGTCATATTGCAAAACCCTACAAAGAAATGATAAAAGTACGTTCCTTACCTTGGTCCTTACCATGCAGTGAACTTGTGTGGGAAAATGTAAAGATTAGATGCAAATAATTTTATTCTAATGTCTCCATTCTCTTCAGCTTTTCTGCCAAAATTTGCTGACCTCGTCATATTGGTTGACAGTTCAGCATCAAAACAGGAGCTGTCAATAATAAAGAATTTCCTCCAAAAACTGATCGGCCAGCTCAACGTGGGAATAAATGGCAATCGTGTCGGCCTTGCTCAGTTCAGCGAAAACGTCAAAGAAGAGTTTCTGCTAAATACCCATCGCACCAGAAATGACATGAGCACATCTATTCGCAACCTGCAGCTGATTCCTACAGGGGAGCGTAGAATTGGCAATGCCATTGAACATGCTCGTGCAAATTTCTTCAATCGTGATGCTGGAAGTCGTGCTGCTGAAGGTTTTAAGCAGTTTCTGTTAGTCATTGCAGCAGGAGAATCTGCCGATGGTGTCATCCAAGCATCGCGCACAATCAAAAAAGATGCGGTGACAGTTTTTGCAGCTGGCTTAAACAGAGCTGATGCTTATGAGATGAAGGACATCGCTAGTCAATCACACAACTACAAGTTAGTAGGTAACATTCCACTTGTGCAGCAAAAAATCAAAGTTGCCGTTGACACATGGGAAGATGTTGCTGTCTCGAAGGGTGAGTGTATGCTTTTTATTTGTTCTTTCTATATAATGTTAAAGGCACAGTATGCAATTTTTGCCACTAGAGGGGGTGTATTCACAACAAACAAAGGCATAGTTTGATGACTTCCTTTCATACTTTATTTCAAAATTATGATTATGTGTGTGTATATATATATATATATATATATATATATATGTATATGTGTGTGTGTGTGTATATACTATATATATATATATATGTGTGTGTGTGTGTGTGTGTGTGTGTGTGTGTGTATATATGTGTGTGTGTATATGAATGTATGTATGTATATATATATATATATATATATATATATATATATATATATATATATATATATATATACACAATATGTGCTCTCTTGCTTTAAGTCATTTTCATTTGTTTGTCGTCAAAAGCCTGACAACTGTCGTGTGCGTCCTTTTGCAAAATGTAGTGAAAAGTACTACAAAGTGGTCATAGTTTGATCATGGTGTTTACATGTCTGCACTGCACTTCAATAGTGTGACTATAAAAGGAATAGGAATACTCCACATGTCTTAATTCCATTTCTGTTTAGTTTGATTATGACTTTAGTCAGATTAAGGTCACCAGAAATCGCTGTTTGCTTGTTAGACTTTTGATCAGAGTATTGTCTTAGTTCTCTCGTTTTTTGGGTATTCCATTGAAAAAATCTTGTTCATATTGTGCCTTTAAGTTTTTCCCTGTTATTACGATGTCAATAGATATGTAGAGCATACTTTTTGTAATCTGCTTTTGTCTTTTTGACAGACTGCGAGTTTGACGTGGTGGCAGATATTGCTTTTATTGTTGATCAGTCCAGCAGTATCAAATCCAGAAATTTCCAACTTGTACGCGACTTTCTTGAGAACACTATTGGACGTCTTGACGTTGGCAAAGAAAAAATACAGATCGCTGTGATTCTCTATAGCGACTTCCCTCGTGCTGATGTGTACCTGAACACCTTCAGTAATAAAAATGACATCCTTCGCTACATCAACACCCTGCCATATGGTCGTGGTAAAACATACACGGGAGCTGCTCTCAGGTTTGCCAAAGAGCACGTGTTCACCAAAGCACGAGGCAGCAGAAGAGACAAGTATGTCCAGCAGGTTGCTGTTGTTATCACTGATGGAAAGTCCACTGACGATGCTGCCAGCGCTGCAGCAGAATTACGCAGATCTGGAGTGTCCATATTTGCACTTGGTATCAAAGATACCAAAGAGGATGACTTGAGAGAGATTGCGTCCTACCCGCCCAAGAAGTTTGTGCTGAATGTGGAAAACTTTGATCAGCTCAATTCGCTTGCTGGCATTTTAACCAAAACTCTATGCAATGAAATCAGTGATGCCATCATACCTAAATTCTCACTCGGCGCTGTTTTAGAAGGTTTGCACACCGTTTTTTTAAATTACTAGTGCACACTTTTGATGGAAACATTAACATTATTCATGTTAAAATTGATTCTTTTTGTTTCATAGGTTGTAAGCAAACAGCAAAAGCCGACATATACTTCCTTCTAGATGAATCAGGAAGTATATTATATCCAGACTTTGAAGACATGAAGAAATTCGTTATGGAATGCCTTGACGTGTTTCAGATTGGAAAAGACCATGTTCGCATTGGGGTGGTGAAGTTTGCAAGCAGCGCAACCACGGTTTTCCGATTACACGACTATAGCACAAAATCTGAAGTTGAACAGGCAGTGAAAGACCTTGAAATGTACGGAGGTGGGACTAGAACTGATCTGGGGCTCAGACAGATGATACCGCTGTTTCGAGAAGCTGTTCAAACGCGTGGGGAAAAGGTTCGTGAGCTGCTGATTGTGATCACTGATGGCGAATCAACCGGGACTGTAGAGCCGGTTGAAGTACCTGCTAAACATCTGAGAACTGAACAGAATGTCTCCATTTATGCCATCGGTGTGAAAAATGCATCAGTGCCCGAACTTGAATTAATATCTGGCAGCCCACAGAGAACATTTTATGTCAAAAACTATGATTTTCTCAAAGACGTCAAGAAAGACATCCTTACAGAAATATGTTCTTTTGAAGGTGAGAAATTGAGCATTTGGCATTTGTTTATGCTGCATGATTGTATTGTTGGATATGGTGGTAAAATGATACAAATGATTATTGTAAATAAATGTCATGCCATATAGAAATTGGATAAATGGCAATATAATGCAAATTACATTTATGACATACATGGTCTTGTTTGGATTTCACATATCTACCATATTATTTATGCAACATATATTGCACTGATCATCAACTGGCGGCCATAACTGTGAGGATCTAAAAGAAAACAGTGGTCCACGCTAGGGCTGTGCAATTAATCGAAATCGAATCGCAATCGCGATTTGGATCGTTGCGATTAGCTAATCGCAAGAGGATGCAATGACATATATATTATTTAACCTCCCCCGCTCAGAGCAAATGCATGACTGCTGTCTGTGTGTAACAGTCGTCTGTGTGTGACAGCCTTACTAGCCAATCGAGTGAGCACACTTTCGTACTGCCCTATCAGAATTGCGTAACGGAAGTAAGCGGAACACCTACAATAACAAACAGGAAATCGTGAACGGCTATATGAGGAGCGTCTTGCTAAAAAGCAGGGGCGTAGATTTAGCATGGACGAAGGGAACGCGGAGGGGGACCAACTATTGAAATGTCCCCACCAATAATTTAATTCACTTTAAAAAAAATCAGCTTATTGAATGGGTTATTTTTGCAGTTATTCGCCTGATTTTCCATTTAATTATGAGGTTTTGTCATTTTAGTGACATTTTAAGAACTAATTTTTGCTGCATTATCTTGTCGGATGGTTATCATAAACGCACTTTTTGATGTACCAAAATATATCTTAAACCATTTTGTCAAATTGCTTATCACACTATTTTACTATTTTAAGTCTTTATTTACAAATGTGCATTTTAACTGTAAGTTTAATATTACAGTTTTATAAAAATAATGAAAAATTATAATCAACAAATTTGAAATTATAGTTTTAATATACAAATTTATTATCTTTCATCACACACACACACACACACACACACACACACACACACACACACACACACACACACACACACACACACACACACACACACACACACACACACACACACTTTAATTTCTGAGATGTTTGCTAATATAAGTTAATATCTTTTAAGCTCCTTTTTTAACTAACACTCACTGCATTTTAGCAGTAAGAAGCTGAAATACAGATTATTGAATTATTCACTTGACTACAAAATTAAATCGCAAATCAAATCGAAATCGCAATACCTGTCAAAAAAAATCGCAATTAGATATTTTTCCCAAATCGCACAGTCCCATTCCACACTATTAAAGCAACCTAAAAATAACAACAACTGAGTCTCTTGTCAGAATAACCACCATTTATGACTATATTTAGGCTACACTTTGAAATGAGGACAGACTCAGACAGACTATGCGGCGTTAAGCATTTATTGTTTCAAACAGATTTTCTCAGATTTTTATTTGATTTTCTTTGTGGGGGTCTGGCCCCCAAGGAGACTGTCTGGTAAAACTCTGGCCCTCTGTCAAATATAGTTGATGACCCCTGATATATTGCGTTCTGTTTACACTGTACTGTATATATACAGTGTATATGTATGTATATATATATATATATATATATATATATATATATATATATATATATATATATATATATATATACCGTGTCTCAAAACAAAACCCAATAATATATCATACAAAAATAATACTATTTATTATACTACAGGAGTAGGAATGACTAAGTTTTGTACAGGAATAACTGCAAAATTTGTGCATTAGAATAATTATTTTATTTACTTTCCTTGGCGATGATGTAATGATAACGTATTTATTAGCTGCGTAAGGCTTAAATAAAAATGGTGTTTTCGAATGAAGATCAGACTTTGATCAAAGGTTTATGAGAACTGAAAGGCTACATTGCGTTTTCTTTATGAATTTCTGACTAAAAACTGGACAAAAGGTGGATTGGATCACTTGTTGGCGAAAATTGATCGCACTGGATCAGTATGTCGTGTGGCAGGGAGTGGTCATTCACGCACTGCCTGTACTGTTGGAAATGATCACCATTGTCGAAGACATATTACTGAGCCAAAATGATGGAAAACACATACATATCATACATTTGCCATCTAATTACAAAATATAATTAAAGTTGGGGATATTGTGATGAAATTCTGACAGAATTATTTTTGCTTGGATTTTTTTTTTTTTTTGAGATTTTTGAGACATTTATTTTTTGAGACATTTTCATTTATTTTTCGACATTTATTATTAATTCCAATGTTTGAAAAACAAAAAATTTTAATGGCTGTTTTTCCAATATTTTGAAAAATGTATTGGATATGTGACAAATTTTATATATGTGAAAACCAAATATGAACTTTTCCGTATATTAGATTTCTCTATGGGGTCTGTGTCTGATTAAATTTTATTCTTAGCACATGTAGAATATAATGATATTCATGCCTTGAACACATACATACTAAAATGTTACAGGAATTTTCAATTGCTGAATTTCTTGTTTTTTTTTTAGGTTGTGAAGGCCTCTTGGCAGATGTTGTCTTCCTAATCGATGGGTCTGATAGTGTTAGCGCTGAAGACTTTAAAAAAATGAAGGATATAATGGAGTATGTTATAGAAAAGTTTGCTATTGGATCGGAAAAGGAGCGCGTTGCAGTGGTTCAGTATGGCACAAACCCAAATGAGGAGTTTTCCTTAAATACATTTGATAATAAAGCTAGATTATTACAAGAAATTAGAAATATCAAACAGGTGACGGGTAAAACATATACTGGGAAAGCGCTCACACAAGTTTTGCAGTCTTTTGACAAGTCTAAAGGAGGTCGATCCAGTGCTTTAAAGTTCTTGATAGCTCTTACAGATGGAGAAAGTAGGGATGATGTAGCCCAGCCAGCTAAAGCCCTCAGAGACAATTCCATCAATACTTATGCCATTGGGTTGAGACATGCCAACAGATCTCAGATTCTTGCCATTGCTGGATCCCATGGAGGAGTGTTTTTTGAAGATGCAGTTGCTTCTCTGAACGAATTAAGCAGCGAAATACTTCTCAAGATCTGCAACACAGGTAGGTGAACATAATCTGACATTTTTAAAAGAGATTGCATCATGTAAGAAAACATACAAAAACTTGTTTCTGGATGGCTTGATAGCCCAATGGTTAAAGCCAGATCCAGGTGTCCCAATTTCGAATCCCAGCTCATCAACCTCTCCAGATCATGTCCCCCTCTCTATTTATTTTGTATTTAAAGATATGTTTTAGTTTTCGGTCCCACTTTATATCGTGTCGCTTATACCTGTGAACTTACATGGTAAATAGATGTGTAAGTAGTATGTAACTACAGTGTATGTACACACTGGTACAGAGTATTTACTTGTGTATACTGGTGTAACTACACTCATGTAACAACCAACTGAATAGTATGTGCAAGTACAAATGTGTAACAGGACATTGGTAACAACAGTAGGAAAGTACACATCTGTAACAAGAATTATGTAAGTGCATTGTGTAACAACAATATGTACTTGCAGATGTTTTCCCACTTCCACACCTGTTTGCAGATCATGCACTTGTGAACACTGTATGGCAGAACTAATGCTGCATTAGAAGGTTTCACCTTGTGATACAAGTGTACTTGCATGGTAAATCCACAGGATCCACTCAATATAAAGTGTAAAATGATCACAAATTACTGTTCATACATTCATTCATTTTCTTTTCGGCTTAGATGGGTTGCAGCTGGAAGGGCATTCACTGTGTAAAACATATGCTGGATAAGTTGGCGGTTCATTCCGCTGTGGCGACCCCAGATTAATAAAGGGACTAGGCTGAAACGAAAATGAATTTTATTTTAAACTTTATATTGTGGACTGTTCCTGTGGAGTTACCATGTAACTACACTGTTATTAAAGTGTTGCATAGAAGATATTTCTACCAGTTACACAGTAATTTGTGACCATTTTACACTTTATATTAAGTGGACAGTTCCTGTGGATTTACCATGCAAGTACACTTGTATCACAAGGTGAAACCTTCTAATGCAGCATTAGTTCTGCCATACAGTGTTCACAAGTGCATGATCTGCAAACAGGTGTGGAAGTGGGAAAACATCTGCAAGTACATATTGTTGTTACACAATGCACTTACATAATTCTTGTTACAGATGTGTACTTTCCTACTGTTGTTACCAATGTCCTGTTACACATTTGTACTTACACATACTATTCAGTGGGTTGTTACATGAGTGTAGTTACACCAGTAATACAAAAGTAAATACTGTGTAAACGTGTGTACATACACTGTAGTTACATACTACTTACACATCTAACTACCATGTAAGTTCACAGGTATAAACGACACTTAATATACAGTAAAGTGGGACCCTCATTTCATATATATAATGTCCTTCTCTGTCCCCACTTCACTTCATGACACTACTGTCCTATTCAATAAAAGCAAAATTTAAATAAATCTGATGACAGATGTCATTTTTTTCTGTAAAAAAAAAAAAAATCAGTATTTTTCACCTTGATGGTGCGACTGCTGTAATTTGCGTAAATGTAAAATTTTAAGGGGGAGATTTTTTTTTTTTTTTTTATCCTTGGCTGATCACATGCCTGAAAAAAAATAATTTTGGCTGAGTGTTGACTTTTTATTTTTTGCAATTGCATTTTATAGTTGTTTATAGGGGGACGCACACCAAAAGCGCCGCTCGACAACGTGCTGCGTTCCGCCACGCAGCGCCATGCATTTTTGAATTTTAAACATAGATTTCTATCAGGGTACACACACCGGCACTGCAAGTCAGCAGCTGTCCGTGACGCCCAGCCACAACTCAGGACTGTTCATATTTCTGCCGCGCCACAGAGCCCCATCTGAATAATTTTATTAAAACTTAACATGCGCATGTGCGCGTCTGGTGAGCGATACTTTCACCTGACATGTGCGCGCCGTATTGCGGCGCATCCGGTGTGCGACCTGCTGAACATGTACAGATTTTGTCTTAACATGTACAGATTTTGACCTCAGTATTACAAGTTTAATTTTGGCTTTAATATTATGCTATAATATTGAATTAATTAATTATTTTGGCTATAATATTATTTAATATATATGTGTATTTACATTTCATAGGGTAAATAAGGTTGCGTTGCAACCTCTTTGAGTTGATATTAACCTAAAAAAAGAGGTTATAAATGATTTTTCCTCCATTACTTGTTTGCTTTGAAGAAATTTACTGCTAGAATACACTACTTGACAAAGGTCTTGTCGCCTTTCCAAGTTTTAGGAACAACATATAATGATAACTTCTAGTTGATCATTTGGTATCAGAAGTGACTTATATAAAAAGGCAAAGGCCTCTAGATTACGCTCATTTTAATAAAATAAAATTGTACCATGTCTTGATTTTTAATTATTTAATTAAGACAGACAGGTCAGACTTTGCCAAGACAAAGGTCTTATCACAACTTTGAAGAACTCACCCATCTATATCTAACCATTACATTACAAAACACAGCAGAGGGCAGATTCTTCAGCAGGATAGCGCTCCTTCCCATACTTCAGCCTCCACATCAAAGTTCCTGAAAGCAAAGAAGGTTAAGATGCTCCAGGATTGGCCAGCCCAGTCACCAGACATGAACATTATTGAGCATGTCTGGGGGAAGATGGAGGAGGCATTAATATGAATCCAAAGAATCTTGATGAACTCTGGGAGTCCTGCAAGAACGCTTTCTTTGCCATTCCAGATGACTTTATTAATAAGTTATTTGAGTCATTGCAGAGATGTATGGATGCAGTCCTCCAAGCTCATGGGAGTCATACACAATATTCATTCTGTTTCCACTGCAGCATGACTTTATATTGTATACTGTACATTATTTCTGTTAACTGACAAGACTTTTGTCTTAGCAAAGTCAGACCTTACTGTCCTAATAAAATGATTAAAAATCAAGACATCATACAATTTTATTTAGGTAAAATGAGCATAATCTAGAGGCCTTTGCCTTTTGTATAAGCCACTTCTGACTCCAAATGATCAATTAGAAGTCAATTCGATAGGTGACAAGACTTTTGTCAGGTAGTGTGCTATTAAAAGAGCTCATATTTAAAATAAGTTGCTTTACTATTCAGTGAAAAATGTACCATCATTGTTTGCCAAAAGAACTGTTTGTAATGTTTATTTCTTCTAAAACAAGCAACATTTAACAAATAATTTTTTACATTGATCATATCTATAATTGCAGAATGCAAGACTCCAGAATTGATTGACATCATCTTCCTTGTGGATACGTCTGGAGGGCCCAATATAGATGGTTTTCAGGAGATGATCAATTTAATGACGCATGTTGTAAGAAAGTCTGTGGTCAGTGAAAAACGGGTACGATTTGGTGCAATCACCTACTCCAACAGCCCTCGTTTAGAGTTCACCCTGCAACAGTACAAGAGTCAGGCTGATGTTATGAGGGTTATCTCAAACCTCAGATCTTCAGGAGGAAGTAGAAACACGGCCCGGGCACTTAACTACTCGCTCTCCTATTTTGCCGAAACACACGGAGGACGGAGCGCAAAGAATGTACCTCAAGTGCTATTTCTAATTACAGATGGGAAGGTTAATGATTTAAGTGGACTGAAAACATGGCCTCAATCCCTGGCAAGTTCTCAAGTTAACTTTTTTGCTATTGGTACTGAAGATGCAGATGAGGTACAGCTAAGGGAGATTGCTGGAGTGCATGGAAGAGTGCACTATGCTAGCTCTTACCAGGGCCTGCGTGGACTGCAGAAAACCATCACCCAAGAGCTCTGCAATCTCACCAAACCAAGTAAGTCTATCTCTCACCACATTGTGCCAACGTTGAGGAATAGCCATCTGAAATTGCAATTTAATTTAATTTACACATTAGTTGTTTGATGAAAGACAAGTTTTTAGTAAAAATATCCTGATTTCTGTTGTATTCAGCATACATTTAGCATTTTGCTTTAAATACCGACATATTTTCCTTAACGATGTGGAGACTCTTAAGAAATTATGACCTCTGTTGAATTAGTTTCTGATAAAATCATATTAAAGGGCTGTCTTTTTATATTAGAATGACGTGTTCTCTGAAGGTACGGTTCATGCTTTGCTACATGGCAGTTCTATGGACTAGGCAGTGGTTAGTAGAACGATATTTGCCTGACTGCATTGTGCCAATTGTAAAGTTTGGTGTAGGTGGGGATTATGACGTGGGGTTGTTTTCAGGTGTTGATTTTGGCCCCTTAGTTTTCAGTGAATGCATTCCAAT